>JAQBSW010000402.1:0-209148 GCA_029291075.1 Eudiplozoon nipponicum
TTCATTCATTCTTTCATTCATTCATTCATTCATTCATTCATTCATTCATTCATTCATTCATTCATTCATTCATTCATTCATTCATTCATTCATTCATTCATTCATTCATTTATTTATTCATTCATTCATTCATTCATTCATTCATTCATTCTTTCATTCTTTCTTCCCTTTATGCATTCGTAATTTCTATATTTCAATAATTCGTTCATTCATGCATTCCTTGCTTATTTCCTTGCATTCTGCCATCTTTCTTTTAATCATTCGTTTATTTTTTCGTTATCAATTCTGTCAATCTGTCATTTTTTGCGTTTTTACCTGCTTTATTAATTTTTCTCTTTATTCCTTTATTCTTGATTTTCCGTTATACTTTTTTCATTATTTATTTCTAATTTTCTCTCTTCTCTCTCCCATTCCTTCCTTATTTATTTCTTTTCCTTCGCTCCTTTTCATTCGTTGCATCATGATTTACCTCTACTTTTCCTTTTTACTTTAACTATATATTTCTCCTTTTCTTTTTCTTTCTGTCTTTGTTTCTTCTTTTATTACTTTCTTTTTTCGTTTCGTTCCCTATTTATTTCTTCATTTCCTTCATATTTTTTTCTTTCGTTCTTCCTAGCATTCTCTTAAAATTTCGATTTTCATATATTTTTCTTTGTTTCATTCTTCCTTCTTCTTTTTCGTCTTTCTTTAGTTCTATCTGTATTTCTTGCCTTCTCTCATTCATTTTTTAAAGTATTCATTCAATCATTTTGATTTTATTTGATATATTAAATAATTCGTTCTTTCTTTCCACAATGCAATCATTCCTTCATCCATTTAATCACTTATTTGTTCTTCATTACTTAAAAGTTAAAATTTTCGTTCAAACATTCTTTCGTTTTCAGTTCTTTCATTTAGTTTTGCTCTAATTTACCATTTTGCTAATTTTTCAATTATTTCATTCATTATTTGTTCCTTTATTAAAATTTATATAACTTATAATGTATTTTTGATAAATTATATAATTCATTATTTTTATATATTTTTTTATTTTAAAATATTCTTATTTATTCTTTCATTTTGTTAATTCTTTTATTTATTATTTTATTTTATTAATTATTTATATGGTTATTCATTTCTTATTATTTAATCAATATTTTTAATCTTTTAAATCTATCGATTTATTTATTATTTATTTATTTTTTATTTATTTATTACTTTTTGTATTATTTCTTGGTTGATTAAAATTATTAAATTTTGCTTTTCCAAAGACCATTCAATATACTGCGTTTGGAGATGTTAGACATTAACATGGGTGTTTATTGCTCTGTGTAATGGAAATATGTTGGAACTTTGTTTCAGTTGCACTTAAATATGTGTACATTCCTATATGTGAAAATGTTTTCATGTATTTGAATTCCACTTACTCATATCACGGAAATTCAAACCATGAACAAATTATTGCAGAGTTATACAGAATGTGATTGTATGCAGACCTTAATTTAATGACTAAAAATATTTGTAAAATCGATGATTAGCATAAGTCCTTTCCATAAATTGATTTTAACGTCTTCGTGTATTTCTACCAGTTCGATTATTCAAAATATATATTTTTATTTAGTTTTCATTATTCTTTGCTACCGCAAAAATCGTATCACCTGATATTGGACAATTTAACTATATAAAACCATAAGCTTCCTAATTATTTAAGTATGCTTAACATACCAATTATATGTTTCAATTTATTTACAACTTATTTATTTAAAAATGTTATTTATGAATATTTAGATCCGTCTGGAAATGTATGGATAAGACCATATTTTGTATCGATATTCCACCAAAACGGAAAAATTGAAAACTTCGTAATGCAACTACATACTGTTTGTTGCGAAGAGCTAATATATATGCAAGAATGTATTAGGTTTTGCGAACCTAGTAACAAATTAGTTCAGTTGTGACCAGAAGGATAAACCAAAGGCAGCATGAACGGAAAGTATAATCTCATGCACATTCGTTTCGTGCTTACTGGCGACTCATCAGTAGGAGCCGGTATTACGCCCTTAACCACTATATATTCGGTAGAAGAATGTGGAATAATAGGACGGTACAATCTCCTAGACGAATGTGTAAACCTGTAATAGTGAAGCTAACATAATCTAAAGTCAACGACAATGCGACTTCAATGCTAACTCACACTATATAATATATATACTGAGTCTGTAAAGGATACTAACACTATGGCTATTGTGTTAGTAACTGATACCTTTTTTGAAATCGATGAGTACCGGATACTAACACTATGGTTTCCGAGTCGGTACATGATACCAACCTGATGGATATAAATTTATGCTAAAGTTCACCCAAATTGAGAATTACAACAATTTCCGAACACCTGTTACTCCAGTTAAACCATACACTCTGGCCTTCATCGATATCAGTTATCACATTTCGCGGTAAGCATGACATCATTCAATTCAATATATTACAGTTAAATACTGTTTGTTGCGAAGAACTAATATATATGCAAGAATGTATTAGGTTTTGCGAACCTAGTAACAAATTAGTTCAGTTGTGACCAGAAGGATAAACCAAAGGCAGCATGAACGGAAAGTATAATCTCATGCACATCCGTTTCGTGCTTACTGGCGACTCATCAGTAGGAGCCGGTATTACGCCCTTTAACCACTATATATCTGGTAGAAGAATGTGGAATAATAGGACGGTACAATCTCCTAGACGAATGTGTAAACCTGTAATAGTGAAGATAACATAATCTGAAGTCAACGACAATACGACTTCAATGCTAACTCACACTATATAATATATATACCGAGTCTGTAAAGGATACTAACACTATGGCTATTGTGTTAGTAACTGATACCTTTTTTGAAATCGATGAGTACCGGATACTAACACTATGGTTTCCGAGTCGGTACATGATACCAACCTGATGGATATAAATTTATGCTAAAGTTCACCCAAAATGAGAATTACAACAATTTCAGAACACCTGTTACTCCAGTTAAACCATACACTCTGGCCTTCATCGATATCAGTTATCACATTTCGCGGTAAGCATGACATCATTCAATTCAATATATTACAGTTAAATACTGTTTGTTGCGAAGAACTAATATATATGCAAGTATGTATTAGGTTTTGCGAACCTAGTAACAAATTAGTTCAGTTGTGACCAGAAGGATAAACCAAAGGCAGCATGAACGGAAAGTATAATCTCATGCACATTCGTTTCGTGCTTACTGGCGACTCATCAGTAGGAGCCGGTATTACGCCCTTTAACCACTATATATTCGGTAGAAGAATGTGGAATAATAGGACGGTACAATCTCCTAGACGAATGTGTAAACCTGTAATAGTGAAGCTAACATAATCTAAAGTCAACGACAATGCGACTTCAATGCTAACTCACACTATATAATATATATACCGAGTCTGTAAAGGATACTAACACTATGGCTATTGTGTTAGTAACTGATACCTTTTTTGAAATCGATGAGTACCGGATACTAACACTATGGTTTCCGAGTCGGTACATGATACCAACCTGATGGATATAAATTTATGCTAAAGTTCACCCAAATTGAGAATTACAACAATTTCCGAACACCTGTTACTCCAGTTAAACCATACACTCTGGCCTTCATCGATATCAGCTATCACATTTCGCGGTAAGCATGACATCATTCAATTCAATATATTACAGCTACATACTGTTTGTTGCGAAGAGCTAATATATATGCAAGTATGTATTAGGTTTTGCGAACCTAGTAACAAATTAGTTCAGTTGTGACCAGAAGGACAAAACCAAAGGCAGCATGTATATATGTGGTTATAGGGGCGTAATACCGGCTCCTACTGATGAGTCGCCAGTAAGCACGAAACGAATGTGCATGAGATTATACTTTCCGTTCATGCTGCCTTTGGTTTATCCTTCTGGCCACAACTGATCTAATTTGTTACTAGGTTCGCAAAACCTAATACATACTTGCATATATATTAGTTCTTCGCAACAAACAGTATTTAACTGTAATATATTGAACTGAATGATGTCATGCTTACCGCGAAATGTGATAACTGATATCGATGAAGGCCAGAGTGTATGGTTTAACTGGAGTAACAGGTGTTCGGAAATTGTTGTAATTCTCAATTTGGGTGAACTTTAGCATAAATTTATATCCATCAGCTTGGTATCATGTACCGACTCGGAAACCATAGTGTTAGTATCCGGTACTCATCGATTTCAAAAAAGGTATCAGTTACTAACACAATAGCCATAGTGTTAGTATCCTTTACAGACTCGGTATATATATTATATAGTGTGAGTTAGCATTGAAGTCGCATTGTCGTTGACTTTAGATTATGTTAGCTTCACTATTACAGGTTTACACATTCGTCTAGGAGATTGTACCGTCCTATTATTCCACATTCTTCTACCAAATATATAGTGGTTAAAGGGCGTAATACCGGCTCCTACTGATGAGTCGCCAGTAAGCACGAAACGAATGTGCATGAGATTATACTTTCCGTTCATGCTGCCTTTGGTTTATCCTTCTGGTCACAACTGAACTAATTTGTTACTAGGTTCGCAAAACCTAATACATACTTGCATATATATTAGTTCTTCGCAACAAACAGTATGTAACTGTAATATATTGAATTGAATGATGTCATGCTTACCGCGAAATGTGATAACTGATATCGATCAAGGCCAGAGTGTATGGTTTAACTGGAGTAACAGGTGTTCGGAAATTGTTGTAATTCTCAATTTGGGTGAACTTTAGCATAAATTTATATCCATCAGGTTGGTATCATGTACCGACTCGGAAACCATAGTGTTAGTATCCGGTACTCATCGATTTCAGAAAAGGTATCAGTTACTAACACAATAGCCATAGTGTTAGTATCCTTTACAGACTCGGTATATATATTATATAGTGTGAGTTAGCATTGAAGTCGTATTGTCGTTGACTTTAGATTATGTTAGCTTCACTATTACAGGTTTACACATTCGTCTAGGAGATTGTACCGTCCTATTATTCCACATTCTTCTACCAAATATATAGTGGTTAAAGGGCGTAATACCGGCTCCTACTGATGAGTCGCCAGTAAGCACGAAACGAATGTGCATGAGATTATACTTTCCGTTCATGCTGCCTTTGGTTTATCCTTCTGGTCACAACTGAACTAATTTGTTACTAGGTTCGCAAAACCTAATACATACTTGCATATATATTAGTTCTTCGCAACAAACAGTATTTAACTGTAATATATTGAATTGAATGATGTCATGCTTACCGCGAAATGTGATAACTGATATCGATGAAGGCCAGAGTGTATGGTTTAACTGGAGTAACAGGTGTTCGGAAATTGTTGTAATTCTCAATTTGGGTGAACTTTAGCATAAATTTATATCCATCAGGTTGGTATCATGTACCGACTCGGAAACCATAGTGTTAGTATCCGGTACTCATCGATTTCAAAAAAGGTATCAGTTACTAACACAATAGCCATAGTGTTAGTATCCTTTACAGACTCGGTATATATATTATATAGTGTGAGTTAGCATTGAAGTCGCATTGTCGTTGACTTTAGATTATGTTAGCTTCACTATTACAGGTTTACACATTCGTCTAGGAGATTGTACCGTCCTATTATTCCACATTCTTCTACCAAATATATAGTGGTTAAAGGGCGTAATACCGGCTCCTACTGATGAGTCGCCAGTAAGCACGAAACGAATGTGCATGAGATTATACTTTCCGTTCATGCTGCCTTTGGTTTATCCTTCTGGTCACAACTGAACTAATTTGTTACTAGGTTCGCAAAACCTAATACATACTTGCATATATATTAGTTCTTCGCAACAAACAGTATGTAACTGTAATATATTGAATTGAATGATGTCATGCTTACCGCGAAATGTGATAACTGATATCGATGAAGGCCAGAGTGTATGGTTTAACTGGAGTAACAGGTGTTCGGAAATTGTTGTAATTCTCAATTTGGGTGAACTTTAGCATAAATTTATATCCATCAGGTTGGTATCATGTACCGACTCGGAAACCATAGTGTTAGTATCCGGTACTCATCGATTTCAGAAAAGGTATCAGTTACTAACACAATAGCCATAGTGTTAGTATCCTTTACAGACTCGGTATATATATTATATAGTGTGAGTTAGCATTGAAGTCGCATTGTCGTTGACTTTAGATTATGTTAGCTTCACTATTACAGGTTTACACATTCGTCTAGGAGATTGTACCGTCCTATTATTCCACATTCTTCTACCGAATATATAGTGGTTAAAGGGCGTAATACCGGCTCCTACTGATGAGTCGCCAGTAAGCACGAAACGAATGTGCATGAGATTATACTTTCCGTTCATGCTGCCTTTGGTTTATCCTTCTGGTCACAACTGAACTAATTTGTTACTAGGTTCGCAAAACCTAATACATACTTGCATATATATTAGTTCTTCGCAACAAACAGTATGTAACTGTAATATATTGAATTGAATGATGTCATGCTTACCGCGAAATGTGATAACTGATATCGATGAAGGCCAGAGTGTATGGTTTAACTGGAGTAACAGGTGTTCGGAAATTGTTGTAATTCTCAATTTGGGTGAACTTTAGCATAAATTTATATCCATCAGGTTGGTATCATGTACCGACTCGGAAACCATAGTGTTAGTATCCGGTACTCATCGATTTCAAAAAGGTATCAGTTACTAACACAATAGCCATAGTGTTAGTATCCTTTACAGACTCGGTATATATATTATATAGTGTGAGTTAGCATTGAAGTCGCATTGTCGTTGACTTTAGATTATGTTAGCTTCACTATTACAGGTTTACACATTCGTCTAGGAGATTGTACCGTCCTATTATTCCACATTCTTCTACCGAATATATAGTGGTTAAAGGGCGTAATACCGGCTCCTACTGATGAGTCGCCAGTAAGCACGAAACGAATGTGCATGAGATTATACTTTCCGTTCATGCTGCCTTTGGTTTATCCTTCTGGTCACAACTGAACTAATTTGTTACTAGGTTCGCAAAACCTAATACATACTTGCATATATATTAGTTCTTCGCAACAAACAGTATGTAACTGTAATATATTGAATTGAATGATGTCATGCTTACCGCGAAATGTGATAACTGATATCGATGAAGGCCAGAGTGTATGGTTTAACTGGAGTAACAGGTGTTCGGAAATTGTTGTAATTCTCAATTTGGGTGAACTTTAGCATAAATTTATATCCATCAGGTTGGTATCATGTACCGACTCGGAAACCATAGTGTTAGTATCCGGTACTCATCGATTTCAAAAAGGTATCAGTTACTAACACAATAGCCATAGTGTTAGTATCCTTTACAGACTCGGTATATATATTATATAGTGTGAGTTAGCATTGAAGTCGCATTGTCGTTGACTTTAGATTATGTTAGCTTCACTATTACAGGTTTACACATTCGTCTAGGAGATTGTACCGTCCTATTATTCCACATTCTTCTACCAAATATATAGTGGTTAAAGGGCGTAATACCGGCTCCTACTGATGAGTCGCCAGTAAGCACGAAACGAATGTGCATGAGATTATACTTTCCGTTCATGCTGCCTTTGGTTTATCCTTCTGGTCACAACTGAACTAATTTGTTACTAGGTTCGCAAAACCTAATACATACTTGCATATATATTAGTTCTTCGCAACAAACAGTATGTAACTGTAATATATTGAATTGAATGATGTCATGCTTACCGCGAAATGTGATAACTGATATCGATGAAGGCCAGAGTGTATGGTTTAACTGGAGTAACAGGTGTTCGGAAATTGTTGTAATTCTCAATTTGGGTGAACTTTAGCATAAATTTATATCCATCAGGTTGGTATCATGTACCGACTCGGAAACCATAGTGTTAGTATCCGGTACTCATCGATTTCAGAAAAGGTATCAGTTACTAACACAATAGCCATAGTGTTAGTATCCTTTACAGACTCGGTATATATATTATATAGTGTGAGTTAGCATTGAAGTCGCATTGTCGTTGACTTTAGATTATGTTAGCTTCACTATTACAGGTTTACACATTCGTCTAGGAGATTGTACCGTCCTATTATTCCACATTCTTCTACCAAATATATAGTGGTTAAAGGGCGTAATACCGGCTCCTACTGATGAGTCGCCAGTAAGCACGAAACGAATGTGCATGAGATTATACTTTCCGTTCATGCTGCCTTTGGTTTATCCTTCTGGTCACAACTGAACTAATTTGTTACTAGGTTCGCAAAACCTAATTCATTCTTAGTAATGCAACGTTTTAGTTCGTGTGCTGTGATAAATGCTATTTTGAAATTGAAGGAAATTACGGGATCTAGTTTTTGCTTCAAGTTAGATTGTACATCCACAGAAAAGTTAAATGGTTATAATTAATTTATTTACAGTGCTAGATCTATTTGCGCTGTAACATGCGAGCAATTAACATAGAAATATATCTAGCAATCAAAACTAAATTAACTGCTCATTTAGAATAGAAAATCAAGGTTACTTGTGTTTCGCAAAAAAATTTTGCAATTTTCTCAAATTATCTACATTTTATTTCAATAGTAAAAGAATTATTAAAATAAGAAATTAGAAGATCATAGTGACCGTGCATTTTCTACGTTCTTTTATAGGTCATTGATAAAGATAAGCTATTGGGAGAAAATTCAGATTGCAACTATAATGTTTGACTATAAAATTAGTTTATTATTGATAAAAGAAAGAGTTTTGACTCTGGCTACTCAACAAGATACAGCCCATTCATCTTGCCTTATTTATTAATTGAATTCACATGTTTGAGATAAAACTCAGTCCACTTTCGTTTAACTAGTTGCAAATCGTAGCAAAACTACCGTCATTAACACTGTGGAGGAAGATAATTCCTCCGCCAAATTTAAAGTAACATTAACTGATAAATTTAAACCACCTTGGCTGATTGTAACGAATTTTATTTAAAAAGAATTTTTTCTTTTATTTTCCAGAACTTTCTTTGTTTAAATACTTGACTTTGAATTGTGCGCCATTTTCAGTTTTCGAGCATACGGTCCTCGATTGGTTGTATCTCCTTTGGCCTGCTGCAATTGTCTTATTTTTCTTCATTAAAATTTGATCGATTTCTACAATATACGCCTGCTAACACTGTCTTGTATTTTTTATTGGAGCACGCACAGAAGGGACGTTCTGGAACAGGTAATTTAATAATTCTGTTTTTCACGTCTATTTCTTTCCAGATTATTTGTTTGGGTGTTTTGTACGAGACAGGTTTCACATCCCGATTTGCCTAACATTAAGTGTCAATTTAATAATTAAATTTTATAAAAATGGATGCTAATCTTAAATTTGAGGACACTAGCAAATTAGCGCAAGACATAGCAGGTTTGAAATTAGCAGATGCGAATGAAAATATAATCTTATCAGATTCTACTGTAAATTTTAGGACTACAAACGATCTGGCATCTATGGGGTTCTCAGACACGAATAGGTTAGGAGCCTCTACAACACGTACTGACGCGTCTCCGAATTCTATGATAATCAAAATTACTTGATCTGTGGTCTGACTAATAAAGGCTGAATTCCGGTTGTTTTGCCTCTGTTAAAATCGCCAGTGCCTAATGGAAATTTAATTAGACAACAATTTATTACTAATTTAATCAATACCCTACATATGTAATACAAAGCAAAATTAAAATTGTTAATAACAAATGATCTACAATAATGAATTGTTAAGTGTTGATTTAAATTGCTCAATGCTCTCCTTCGTGTTTTTATTTTCGCGGCCGTTTTCTTGTGCGATGTTTGGCCTTGATTGATGGGTTCTCAATTTTCCCTTCATTTTGAAGCCCTCCATCAGCTGCTTGCATGAAAATGACGTTGGAACAAGATTTTCCACACTTTTATCTCCGAATTTTCTGGACTACATTTCCGGTCCCATCTTCAGTGACATTTGAGTAAAAGAAAGTAGGTATGAAGACCGAGTACTAGGGCAGACAAAAAAACGCATTAGGGATTAAAATAAATATAAATAGATCTGCCTTAATTGAGGATACCACATTTGCCACAATTTGTTTTTCCTGGAGTACGGTGTAAACCCTGAATATGGCACTGGAAATGAAGTCCCGATAATTCGTAGAAAAAAAAAGAGTTGAAAATCTTGTTACAACGTCATTCTCAGCAAAACAGCTGATGGAGGGCTTCATAATGAAGAGACAAGTGAGAGCCCATAAATCATGGCCAAAAATCTGTGCACCTGGAAATGTAAAGGATTCAAGATTTTACCGACCCACGAGTGCTACCAATTGTCTCGCACAAGAAGACGGCGGCAAAAATAAAAATAATGAATTGGTCCGAGTGCACTTTGACTCTCATATAAAGCGGAAAATTATCCCCGCGAAGTCTTATGGTTTAGTAAAAGTTTATAAAAAATGAAGCCTTGTAAGAATTATCGTGAATTTGCAAGGCTATCCAACTCGTTGGATGGTCAGATTTTTTTCATAATATATTTTAAAGGCATTTATTTTTTCCACATCATTGAACAAATCTAATTCTTTCAGCTAAGTTACGAATAAAAAACTTGAAGGTGTTAATAGAATGCAAAATTGTCACGTGCATCGATGTATTACATTATACATGTCAATTGGGATTTCGATTACTTGAGTAGGTTCCTCAATAATAATCCACAAATTTCTGGAAAAGCGCGACATAATCATGAGTCATATAAAGGCATTAATTAACGTTCGCAATTCGTCAAGCTATTTTAGGTTCAGAAATTAATTTTTCTGAAAGATTAGAGGTGTCACTATGAAACAGACGCTGCTAGTTCTGATAGCTAACATATTTATGCATAGTTTGATGTGAGCCCTTTTGGAAATGACAACTCTGAAACCGTTATTTTATGTTAGATACGTGTATGACATATTTGTTTTGTGAACACATGGTAAGGATGAATAAATTATCTCTTTGAGTTAGCTAATCTGATGAGCGTTATGAAATTCACACTAGAAAGTTGGACACATCGTTTATTGCCATTATTTCCAGTGCCGCGTTTTGCATACGCGGGTAGTAGCCTTGCACGGACAGTTTCACAAAGATCGGATTGATCACAATTTCCAATTTCGTTTTGTCTTCGATCGGGCTGAGTTTGTATTCGAAATGTGATAGAACCACATTTCCATTGGGACGAATACAAACTCAGCCCGATCGAAGACAAAACGAAATTGGAAATTGTAATCAATCGGTTCTTCGTGAAACTGTCGATGCAAAGCTACTACCCGCGTACGCAAAACGCGGCATTGGAAAATATGAAGCTGACACTCCGCAATCAAATTTCAAAAAATATTGCCATTTTGTGTGTTCAGTTGACAAGAAGAGGGGATAATTTGATTAAGTTATGCATAGAAAGGATACGCACACGGAGATGCTCTTGAATTTTAACCTTGGACAACCATATCGAGGGGGATAGGAATTTTTGTGTTCTTAAAAATAAAGAGCTTAGGACTTTGCGATTCTTGACATAGGGATGATGAGTTTAAAACTTTATTTTTTTAATATTTCAAATTAATGATTCCACATTGGAAATATTAGAATCTGAAATGGAATTCAAAATTTGGTGGAATTGTTATCGTAAGTTTGAGGAAGATCTTAGGCAATATGGGTCGAAATTTTGTATTGAGATAAATTTTACGGAATGCACATCAAGTATTTGTTTCTGCAGAAGAGTTTCCTATAGCCAATAATATTGGATTTTGTGTATTTTATTTAGTAATTTTATGCCCAAGCCAAACAATTTAATGCAATTTTTGATAGTCAGAGGAATAAGTGTGTTGCGGCTGGCGGTAGTTTTGTTATGTTGTTCGAAGACTGGTTTAATACAATGGGGTTGGTGTTTACTTCAAGCTCGCAAACTTGATTTAAAGCATTGTTACCACCACCCGCGCAATCAATTATTGTTAAATTGTATTTATCTACCATACTCGTAAATTTTGTGCGCATAAAAATAATTTTCAAATTTATCGATATTCGATTAAAGTAAATTTAAAGGCAAAACCACTAAATAATAATTTATTGCGCGGGTGGTGGTAACAATTCTTTAAATCAAGTTTGCGAGCTTGAAGTAAACACCAATCCCATTGTATTCAACCAGTCGTCGAACAACATAACAAAACTACCGCCAGCCGCAACGCACTGACGCGTTTCAACCTTCCATGATCATCATCAGATTACGACGGAAAACTAACTATCGAGGATCAAACTGCACTGAATATATATGGAAATCAAATTTAGATATGCGGCTCTCACCTCTAGTAGTCTTGCATACATTGTAATTGACTGGAAATGTCGGCTGCACAATTTCTATGCAGTCACGAACATAAGCTATTTGTGGCTTTCGCCACATATACATATATATGCAATACAATTTAACAATAATTGATTGCGCAGGTGGTGGTAACAATTATTTAAATCAAGTTTGCGAGCTTGAAGTAAACACCAATTCCACTGTATTGTAAAGTAAATTTAGCCAATAAACGTCTGTTTTTACCTGGTTTATGAGCAGAGTACTGTGTGTTATAAGAATCCTGAAGAAGGTAATGTAAATGAGGTATCGAAACGTAGCCACAAAACTAATATTAGACCGAACCTAATTTCCAGTGGTCAGTAAGAATTATTTTGAATTATGTGGAGTGAGGGTACGAATCAACACCCAGGAACTCGAAGCCGAACTCAACGAATACTTGGAAATATGTATCAATTGACTCATTACGGAACTGAGAGTGCGAGTCAGTCACCAACGAATGAAAATCGTGAATACGTTTACTAAACACACATGTTTTAATAAATACGAATACACTAAGATAAATTTAAAAACACATAATTGTATGTATGTGGACATAAATGCATACACGCGAAAAAATATGCATAAATAGATATTTTTGAACGCGCAAGCGCAAACAAGTATATATATATATATATATATATATATATATATATATATATATATATATATATATATATATATATATATATATATATATATATATATATATATAAATTAGTCGGTCACAAATTGATAGATATATATTAAGAATTCACTTACGTACAAAAGAAACATACATATTTCCACGCATAATTACATACATATATGCATTGATCAGACCAAGAATACACCTATACATACACACATACAAGCATATGAAAAACTTGTACAAACAGAATGAATACATACATAAATGTATAAACATTTCACTCTTATCTGACATACATGAATGCATGCTGACATATATTAAAATTAGTAGCATTAAGTATCATATATATATATGTATATATATATATATATATATATATATATATATATATATATATATATATATTATACTCGTCCTATTATTCCACGATTCTTCTACCGAATATATAGTGGTTAAAGGGCGTAATACCGGCTCCTACTGATGAGTTTCCAGTAAGCACGAAACGAATGTGCATGAGATTATACTTTCCGTTCATGCTGCCTTTGGTTTATCCTTCTGGTCACAACTGAACTAATTTGTTACTAGGTACGAACATTAATTGTTTGCAGCTTTCGCCACATATACATATATAGGCAATAAAAATAAACAATAATTCATTGCGCGGGTGTTGGTAACAATTCATTAAATCAAGTATGCGAGCTTGAAGTAAACACCAATCCAATTGTATTTAACCAGTCGTCGAACAAATTATCAAAATTGCAATCAGTCACACGCACCGCCGCCTTCCTACTTTCCATGATCATCATCAGACTACGACGGCAAACCGACTCGCGAGGATCAAACCGCATGGCATATATATGAAAACCAAAATTTGACATTCGGCTCTCACCTCTAGTAGTCTCGCATACATTGTACTCGACTGGAAATGTCGGCTGTACAATTTCTATGCTGTCGAACAACATAGCGATTGGCGGTAGTTTTTCTACGTTGTTCGACGACTGGTTAAATACAATGAGATTGGTGTTTACTTCAAACTCGCAAGCTTTATTTAAAGAATTATTACCACAACATGCGCAACCGCTTAATGCTTAATTGTATTGCCTACATATATGTTTCGTGAAAGCTGAAAACAGTTAATGTTTGTGACGGCATAAAAATTGTGCAGTCAAAATTTCCCGTCAAGTACAATATATGCGAGATTATTAGAGGTGAGAGCCGCATATCTAATTTTGCTTTTCACATATATGCAATGCGGTTTGATCCTCGCTAGTCAGTTTGCCGTCGTACTCTGATGATGATCATGGAAGGTCGAAACGCGTCAGTGCGTGCGATTGGCGGTAGTTTTGCTATGTTGTTCGACGACTGGTTAAATACAATGGGAGTTGAGTTTACTTCAAGCTCGCAAATGTGATTTAAAGAATTGTTACCACCACTGTGCAATAAATTATTGTTTACTTAATTAATTTGACCGAAGTGCAATCTCAAAATGATGTTTAACAAGCATTTCCAAAACATTTGTGTTTATGGGGTAAGAACGTCTGCTAACGCAGACGTCCATTTAAGCTTATTGTCCAAACTGTAATATTTGGCTAGGAGATTGGCTATGCCGAACATGTAATGCAAAATTACTATAATCAAGTTGGCGATCTTGATATAAGCACCTGACCCATTAATTACTTACATATTTTAGTATAAACTAAGAACTGTAAAGTGTAAAATATGAAATTCATCCAGTAGACTGGTTTCGCCATATTGGGAACTCATCACGTACTGGCCAGAATTTGCCGCGGAGAGGGCTCGAACCCGGGTTCGTCTGCTTCGTGGCCTGGTGCTCTAACCACTGAGCCACCCTGTCGCACCAATGTTCGTTTAATTTTATATAAGGGAAAAATTTAAACTTATAGGTATGGGCCATTGTAACTTGTAGCTGAAGCGATAGACACATGTTAGATATATTTGTTCCCGTTTAGCATATTCTCTTATCTTTAGTGCATGTTTGAATAATTGTCCATTATATATATATATATGTGTGTGTGTGTGTGTGTGTGTGTGTGTGTGTGTGTTATATACATATTTGACATTGTAACGAAGTACATCCCTGAACATTATGAACACTTGCCCGTAAGCAAAGAATATTCTATGTAGGTTATTTGGTGATAACATACTTCCGTCAGCAACAACATCAGAAAATCTTAGTCACATTGGCGAAAAATTACACTCCACAATGGTACAAAGATTCATTACTGAAGTTACCGGGCATTTGTATTTATAAGGTTATCAGACACAAGTTTCGCATCTCATAAGTGTGCAAATGGAAAACAAGCTAAGTATGCTACACACGTCTTAATAATGAGATTTCACAAATGAACTGGTATGTGATATACGTTGACAAAAGTTTTAGGTTTAGCAAATGTATATAGCGTATACATTCGTGGATAAGCATAAACAAAACATAAAATTGAAAATAAAAAAACCTGATTGGCAAACAATTGGATGGATTTGAAAATAATGGAAAAATAAAATAGGATAGTACTAATTCATTGTGTAATTACATGATTCAGAGTGTAAATATTACTTTATTTACTTTATGTATTTAAAATGGTAGACTAACCTTTGAAATATAAATGGACGGTTGAAAGTATCCTATAACAACAAAATAAATCAAAAAATATACTGAAAAATAAATAAATATTTACTTTTATAACTATTGTGTGGCTGAACTCACTTAAATGAATTAATAAATGGGATAAATAAATTAATAAATACCAATTATTTCTGCGAGTGATCTGCAAATACTTAAAAAAAACGCAGTTATCTTGATGCTAAATTTGATGATTAGTCAATGAGTAAATGGATTAACATATTAACGAATAAAGCTTTAAAAGATGTGCGAATTTAAAAAAATTAAGGAATAGGGTAGGAAAATACAAATTAAATGACAACTTGGCTAATGAGTAAGTGGTTCCATAACGGTAAGTCACAATATCGTTAGTAGATAAAGGAGTAGAAGTGTAAAAAAACTTTGGATAATGTCTAGGCGACAATGTAGTGCCAGTTTTAAATACGCGTTTAAAACAGTAAATTTCCGATAGCCAAAATAGCATTTAAAAGTTATTACCATAAAAAGCCCCAAAGTAAGAAATATTTAACAATAAAATATCCATGCTTGCAGGTAAATAATGTTCAAAATATTGCATAAACAAACTTTACCGACGAAAATGAAAAAAGGTAACGCATCATAGACTGGAGAGCAATAACTTGAAACTTGGTACTTCTTCGTATTGACATTCGAATAGTTTGCAGGGCAATGTGAAATTATGCGATACTATGGAGAATTTCAAGCAAAGATGATGATTTTAGTACCTACCTTTAATGAAATCTAGCTCTTCGTCGCTTCATAACCTCATGAACGAATTTGATGCACCTTTAAAATAGGTCAACTAAGTCGTTTTTATTATGCAAAAACAGTTGTCGAATAACCTCAAATTCACTTTTTTTCCATTTTACCTGTTAGTAATGGTATTTTACCTGAAATTCATAACTGTTAAGCTACGGAGACATTACTCCTTTGTTTCACCGTTACAACTAATGTAAATAACCAGATCTTCATTCGTACCAGCTTGAAATTAAAAAAAAAAAATTAAGTATTTATCAGAACCTTTAAACATATACACAAACCAATTTAACATACACTTTCTTAGCATTTTTTAAATAAACGTTATGTTTAAGATATCTAACAACAAGTATAAATGAGGCAGTTTAAACTAATATTTACACTTGACATACTGATTGTCAACTTAGTGGGTGATGTGTTTGGCATTGAAAAAGATTTCCGTACCCGGAAATCGAAATATTTGCAAAAATCATCATGATGACAGTGGATTCAAATATTTCGGTACGCAAACCGAAAATCAGGTTTAAAAAATCCGAATAAACATTTGCATGAAAAACACGGACGACCTGAAAGATCCACGCTGTACTTTGCAATAAGACATTTCATTATGACACAATGGAATGTCCTTATCATATTCTAGGAAATTGAAACCGCGAATTGTGTGCAATTATCGATAACGTTCAAACTACTGCTTTTGGGTCGCATTTCGTGAAGTGTATAGTTATGTTTATTCATTTGTCACAATATTCCAACAGACCAGCTCCAAGGTATTTATTATCTTAAGACAGACATCATTGTGCTTGAAGAAGTGATAGTATTTCGCACACCTCTGAACAGAGTTCTTGTGGATTCTATTCCCAAACTCAGGAATACCTTCACTTAAATAAAGTTTGCGAGCTAGATATAAACGCCAATCCCATTATATATACATTTGCCAATATAATCGAAGCATCGTATGCGGTTTAAACATCAATTAATCCAGTAGAGCTGCTTCGTCCTTATTGGAAACTCATCGCATACTGTCCATAAATTGCTGCGGACAGGGCTCGAACCAGGGTACGACGGCTTCGGAAACTGTTGTTCTAACCACTTAGCCATCCTGCCGCAAGTTACAAACAAAGTTTCCCGGTTGCCTTTCCTTTATATGGAGCCAAAGTCGCATCCATTTAGACCAAGAGTTCAAACTAACCACCCCCAATTTGTCAGTGTGGAACAGACACCACACTACCTGGAGAAGTTTTATTGAATCGAACATTTATATAATTAAACGAGCATTGGTTTCGCGGGTGGTGCTAACAAATATTTAAATCAAAGTTGCGAGTCTTGATATAAACACCTGACCCATTAATTACTTACATATGTCAGTATAAACTAAGAATTGTATAGTGTAGAAAAGGCAATTCATCCAGTAGACCGGTTTCGTCCTTATTGGGAACTCATCAAGTACTGGCCAGAATTTGCCGCGGACAGGATACGAACCTGGGCACGTCTGCTTCGGAATCTGGTGCTCTAACCACTGAGCTATCCTGCCGCACACTACACTACACACAATTTTCAGTTATATACTAACTAATGTAACTTGGTTAGTCAATTTTTCCTTTAGGTGGAGCTCATATGGCATCCATTTAGACCCAGAGTTCCAACTAACCATGCCCAATCTGTCATTACTGAACAGACACCACATTACATGGGGAAGTGGTATTGAAATGAACATTTATATAATTAAACGAACATTGGTTGCGCGGGTGGTGATAACAATTATTATAATCAAGGTTGCGGTCTTGATATAAACACCTGACCCATTAATTACTTACATATGTCAGTATAAACTAAGAATTGTATAGTGTAGAAAAGGCAATTCATCCAGTAGACCGGTTTCGTCCTTATTGGGAACTCATCAAGTACTGGCCAGAATTTGCCGCGGACAGGATACGAACCTGGGCACGTCTGCTTCGGAATCTGGTGCTCTAACCACTGAGCTATCCTGCCGCACACTACACTACACACAATTTTCAGTTATAAACTAACTAATATAACTTGGTTAGTCAATTTTTCCTTTAGGTGGAGCTCATATGGCATCCATTTAGACCCAAAGTTCCAACTAACCATGCCCAATCTGTCATTACTGAACAGACACCACATTACATGGGGAAGTGGTATTGAAATGAACATTTATATAATTAAACGAACATTGGTTGCGCGGGTGGTGATAACAATTATTATAATCAAGGTTGCGGTCTTGATATAAACACCTGACCCATTAATTACTTACATATGTCAGTATAAACTAAGAATTGTATAGTGTAGAAAAGGCAATTCATCCAGTAGACCGGTTTCGTCCTTACTAGAAACTCTTCAAACAGACAAATACTTTGAGCTACACCTTGTGAATAGTGTACTGAGCGTTATTCTTTAAATCAAGTTTGCGAGCTTGAAGTAAAGACCAATCCAATTGTATTAACCAGTCGTCGAACACCATAACAAAACTACTGCCAGCTGCAACGCACTGACGCGTTTCGACCTTCCTTGATCGTCATCAGAGTACGACGGCAAACTGACTGTCGAAGATCAAACTACAATGAATATATATGGAAATCATGCATGTATTTAACTTGACTGGAAATGTCGGATGCACAATTTATATGCGGTCACGAACATTAGCTGTTTGTAGCTTTCGCCAATCACATGGATATATAGACAATACAATTAAACAATAATTTATTGCGCGGGTGGTGGTAAGAATTCATTAAATCAAGTATGCGAGCTTGAAGTAAACACCAATTCCATATTTATTCAATGTGGTTTGATCCTCGATAGTCAGTTTGCCGTCGTACTCTGATGATTATCATGGAAGGTCGAAACGCGTCAGTGCGTTGCGGCTGGCGGTAGTTTTGTTATGTTGTTCGACGACTGGTTAAATACAATGGGATTGGTGTTTACTTCAAGCGCGCAAACTTGATTTAAAGAATTGTTACCACCACCCGCGCAATCAATTATTATTAAATACTGAACGTTATTGTTAGATCTGATGAGGATACTGGAAATGAGGTTCGGAAATTTAAAACAACAGTCATGACTGATCCAAAGTTTTCAGTGATTATTCCTAATAAAGGGTGGAAGCCTTCGGTGTGACGGCACCAGACAGCACCCAGCTATCACGGAGACTGAAACGGTATACAATTGTGAATTAGGATCAATTATATAACTGCAGAAATGGTGTTGCAAATACAAAAACCACGAAAGAAAATCGTGGCTATCTTAAATCGAATGCTCGCACTGTGCAAATAGAAACTACAGTCTAAATATAGCACAGACATTGATCGTGGTGTTATCACGGGTTTAGATGAAGCTTTTGGTGCATCTTCACTAAAATACACATCCTTTTTTAACATAATTTAGAACCCGTCCAATCTTTTACCATGTAATTTTAATTTCTTCATATGTGAGTCCATTCTCTTGATAGTTTATCGCGAAGGCTCCATCTACTGTCATTAGCTTTCAGAATTTGCCTGACCATCTTTTTCGATATCCCTTATCACCTATAATAATATTGCTGTCAGTTTAAGTCGAAAGAGTCACGGGTGACCTAGTCGGTATGAATCTGGAGGAAATAACAGAAAATATGAAACGGAATTTAACTTCTCCAAAAAGATATATTTTCCTTATTTCTTTTTGAGACAGTCATGCAATAATTTTGACAAGAAATATTTTCAACTATGTCAATTGAATAAAAGCTACTCATTAATTTTTATATCAACTTTTTTGATAATGAGATAAACACCATTTGCATTTTATTCATGCCATGACGCCGTGAGCTTTGTTAGAATTTCTAAGCGGTATTCTTAATGGCAACCTGGATTTGATATCAAGAAAATGGTCATCAATATAAGGTATATAGTGTGAGCATTTACGTCTCCTTTTAGGGAAGTTATCTCAAGATGGCCTAGGAAAAGCTTCGCTAACTCTGTAAACAGAGAGCTTCTCATTACCACACAATTAACCTGTTTATTTATCCTTCCATTAAAATGTAAGTCTTTTTCTTTCATACATAACGTAGTAAGTTTGTGCAGAAATTTTCCGATGACCGGGATGGTCAAGTTTATTTGTTTACTAACAGAAGTATAACTCTTAATGTTTCTTCAAAAGGAACATATTTTAAAAAGACGCCACATTAAACGCTATCATAATCTTATTTTAAAACTTCATATATTTTATTCTGTTATCAAAATCAATTGCAACAGTGTATCTAAGTGATCTAAGTCTTTCTCTAATGATACCTGATTTATGTTAGCAGAAATAACATGTTCTGGCAATGAGCCTGAACTGTATGGGATTTATACAACTGATTTGCCGTTATCCCGTTTTAATTTTTCGTTTGTTTTGCCAATAATTATATATATATATATATATATATATATATATATATATATATATATATATATATATAATTAATACACAATTGCATCTGCACAAATTATCAGTATAGACTCAAAATTTCACAAGGTAACAAAGGAAATTCATCCAGTAGACCGGTTTTGTCCCTATTGAGAGCTCTTCTTGTATCTTCCAGAATTTGCCGCAGACGGGTTACGAATCTGAACAGTTTTGCTTTGGAGTCTGTGATTCTATCCACTGTGGCAAATACTGGAAAGCATTTTAAGAGTAACTTGTAAGGACGAAACCGGGCTACGGGATGTATTTCCGTTACTAACGGATGCAATATTGAGTTTAAACGGACAATATTCTTATAATTAAAGCACTGCCATTAGACGTCCAATATAGAACTTCAGGCATTAAGGAATCTCAAATATATTCCTTCTGAAGTAAAGACTAACCATAAAATATAAGTTTCTGTATGAGTTCAAATTTTGTCCAGCATGCGGCATTTCTGGCGCAGTAGATAGAACGGCTGACTTGCAGCATTTGTGCCCCGGTTCGAATTCCGTTCGCGGCAAATTCTGTCCAGTACTCGAGAATTTCAAAATAAGGACGAAACCGATCTACTGGATGAATTGTCTTTTCGATTAGATGCAATATTGCTTTTATACTGGCAATA
The DNA here is from genome assembly GCA_029291075.1 of Eudiplozoon nipponicum. Taxonomy (NCBI): domain Eukaryota; kingdom Metazoa; phylum Platyhelminthes; class Monogenea; order Mazocraeidea; family Diplozoidae; genus Eudiplozoon; species Eudiplozoon nipponicum. Next base: position 21,457 of record JAQBSW010000402.1, read on the forward strand.
TGCGAATAATCGAAATCGAGTCATTAGACTTTAATATATATATATATATATATATATATATATATATATATATATATATATATATATATATATATATTGTTTTATATTCAATTTATATATAAAGAGATGTTCATCTGTAGATACTTAAAAAGAAAATATGAAATAAGTGGATCTTGTATCTGATAAAATTTTTATTTATTTTTATTTTATTTATTTATTAGAGCTCGCATTCAAAAAGTATTTATATTATTTCTAGATATTTAAGGATGTTTCGGAAAAGACTTCTTTGTTTCTGATAAATTAAATTCTTTCTTCGTACGCGGGAACGGTACTTATAATCTTTCTTTCGTTTATATAAATTTCGTTATCCGAACATGAGTTTTTTAAATATAAAAGTCAACGTAAAAATTGAAACAATTACCAAATTAAACGAACATTGTTTGCGTGGGCGGTGTTAACATTTAGCTTTTAATCAAGGTTGCAAACAGGATATAATCATCTGACACATTATGTACATGCATTTTTAAGTATAAACTAAGTATTTTATAGTGAAGAAAAGGCAATTCACCCAATAGACCGGTTTCGAACTTATCGGGAACTCATCAGAATTTTCCGCGGACAAAATGGTCTACTGGGTGAATTGCCTTTTTACACACTATACAATACTTAGTTTATACTGAAAAGTGTATGTATATAATGGGTCATAAGTTTATATCAAGATGGCCACCTTGATTAAAATAATTGCTATCACCCCCGCGCAACCATTGTTCCTTTACTTATAAAAATGTACATTTCAATACAACTGCCCCATTTAGCGTGGTATCTGTTCTATAATGACAGATTGTCGATGTTTAGCTGTAACTTCAGTGCTAAAGGGATGCCATATAGGCTCCAACTCAACGAAAGACTAACCAGAAACTTTAGTTAGTTTAAACCTGAAAAATGTGTAGTGTAGTGTGCGGCAGAGTGGCTCAGAAGTTAGATGACCAGATTCCAAAGCAGACGTGCCCAGATTTGAGCGGTGTTCGCCTCAATTTCTGGAATGTACGTGATGAGTTCCCAGTAAGGACGAAACCGGTCTACTGGATGAATTGCCTTTTCCACACTATACAATACTTAGCTTATACTGACAAATGTGGGCACATTATGGTTCTGGTGTTTTTATAAAAATCGTAACCTTGATTAGAACTAATTACCAAATTCATTTTAATCTTCACAAAATATGGTTATACGCGTGAACATTTACTCTCTAAATCTTTAAATACTTATTACTGACATTCTTCATCATTCGACAGCTCATCACAACAAATAGTAACAATAAATTTATTGAGAGAGAAATTTCGCTCACAAGGTTTCACATTTTCTGGTTGCATGACATTTAATGGTATCTCACCAGATACAATTTTGTATTCGGTGTTGCGCTCCTAGTAAAAATTAGTTCAATTGTGACCGGAAGTATAAACCAAAGTCAGCATGAACGGAAAGTGTAATCGCGTGCACATTCGTTTAGTGCTTACTGGCCACTCATCTATAGAAGCCATTATTACGCTCTTTACCCACTATATATTTGGATGAGCAATGTGGGATAATTGGACGGTACTACATAGGCAAATTCGCATATAATTGTTAAGTATTCAATTAAATATGCCTGCATAAATTTGTGCGCTCATCTAAATGAAACTACCGTCACAAAATTCCACTTTTTCGGTGCATGTCTCAGATTCAAACGGTATGGTTAGGTTGAATACTATTTTGCAAAGATTTCTGGAGGATGTTTCCAATTTGCGATCATAGTGATAATGAATTAGATAAATTTCTACAGTTAGCCGAACAGCTAGGTGAAGTAACATTTACATTAGAAAAATAGAATAATGATTAATAATCCTTTCTGGATGAAAAATAAAAGCGGAATGAATCAAGATTGGAAAGACATGTTTTTAGGAAATATACGTACTCTGGAATCTTCAATTTCTTCTCTAACCACCCATATGGAATAAAATTAGGCATTCTTAAATCTATTATATTAAGGAGTCTTAAAATAGTGGATTTGAAATATAGAGATAAGGAATTGATGAGACTAAAGGAAATATTCAATATAAACGGCTATCATACAATTCTAATAGAGATGTTAATGAAGGCGATGTTGTTGAGATTAAAAGGTGAAATAAGAAGGAAACGGAACTTGAAGAGCACAAAATTTTGATATTACCTGATTCAGAATTGAGCAAAAAATTTAGAATAATAGCTGCTAATTACAAAATAGAAACAATTTTAAGAAAAACACAATATAGGTAAAAAAAAACTACCGAACCAAAAACATCAAGAGCAAAGATTGTACGCTCAGGCATATAGAAGAAACAATGAGCCCAATAAGGCTCGTAGTGGGGAGCACAAAACGGCTTGCAAATCTGGATACATTGAAAGATCAAATCAAGCTAGGCATTCAATGGAAACAGGTCATTAAATAGACTGGGATTGATGCAAACGCATCACGTTATGCAACCGCAACAGGGTATATAGGCTTATTAGAGAGTCGATTGGTGTAAAATCTGGAAATGTAATAAATGTCACATCTGGTGAAAAACTATTTGGTGCAGTATTTAATGAAGCCTATTCTGGTGTCGGAAAACGCGAAGCGAAAGTTATTTTTAAATCTGAGTAAGAGACCCAATTTATTTGAAACTAAATCAGAATGAACAAGAACGATAAATAAAATCATATTTTCATCTATACTTATCTTTCTCAAAAAAGTATTCAGTAGATTATTGACAGATTTATGGATGGATATGATAGACGGTGCGCTTATAAATAATTAAATACACATGCTGATATATTGACTATATATATCGTGAATTAAATAAGGCTAACATTCATTAATCTTACACGGGTGTTAATATTAATATATATGCTGTTAGACAAATTTCTATGTATTTTATATATTTATATAAGGTTTGATTAATGTAATGAATAAATAGGCTAATAGTTTGTCATATAGAATATATTCCAGTTATCCGGCAGGCATTTAAAAATTTTGCATTTATATATATATATATATATATATATATATATATATATATATATATATATATATATGTGTATGTATAGATATACACATATATATTTATATAATCCCGGGAATATATATACATATATATAATATTATAGATATGAGTGTAAATACACATATGTATGGAGTAATATTAATATATTTATTTAAAGTGTGTGGGCACTATATGTGTATGTATATATATATATATATATATATATATATATATGTGTATATATATATATATACAATGTGATAGTAAACCATAAATATGGTTGTTAATATATCAAATTTATTGTGTCTAGAGATATGCGACTCACACTGTTGCTCATATTATAGATAAACTTATGAATAAATATTTATGAACTTTAGAAACGTAGATATTTATATGTTTCTCATATTTTTCTAAAAAGTGTAGTCATATATATATATATATATATATATATATATATATATATATATATTACTAAAGAGTTGACTTATAATTTTTATATATATATACATAATTATATATGAATTATACATATTTGTGTTGATGTTCTATATATATATATATATATATATATATATATACGTAGAAATGAATAGTTGTATGCAAGACTGCTAGAGGTGAGAGCCGCATATCTAAATTTGATTTCCATATATATTCAATGCGGTTTGATCCTCGATAGTCAGTTTGCCGTCGTACTCTGATGATGATCATGGAAGGTCGAAACGCGTCAGTGCGTTGCAGCTGGCGGTAGTTTTGTTATGTTGTTCGATGACTGGTTAAATACAATGGGATTGGTGTTTACTTCAAGCACGCAAACTTGATTTAAAGAATTGTTACCACCACCCGCGCAATCAATTATTGTTTAAATTGTATTGCCTATATATGTATATGTGGCGAAAGCTGCAAACAGTTAATGTTCGTGACTGCATAGAAATTGTGCAGCCGACATTTCCAGTCAAGTTCAATGTATGCAAGACTGCTAGAGGTGAGAGCCGCATATCTAAATTTGATTTCCACATATATTCAATGCGGTTTGATCCTCGATAGTCAGTTTGCCGTCGTACTCTGATGATGATCATGGAAGGTCGAAACGCGTCAGTGCGTTGCAGCTGGCGGTAGTTTTGTTATGTTGTTCGATGACTGGTTAAATACAATGGGATTGGTGTTTACTTCAAGCACGCAAACTTGATTTAAAGAATTGTTACCACCACCCGCGCAATCAATTATTGTTTAAGTTGTATAAGCTGTCGACTAACTCTTTATATATATATATATATATATATATATATATATATATATAGTTATTTATTTTATATATATTAACATATATTTATATACAATTAATTATATAAGTTGAGGAACTTAGGAGCATGCACATTAATTAAACGAACATTGGTTGCGCGGGTGGTGATAACAATTATTATAATCAAAGTTTGGTCTTGATATAAGCACCTGACCCATTAATTACTTACATGTGTCAGTATAAACTAAGAATTGTATAGTGTAGAAAAGACAATTCGCCGAGTAGACCGGTTTCGTCCTTACTTGTAAAACATTATGTACTGGCCAGAATTTGCTGCAGACAGGGCTCGAACCTGGGCACGTCTGCTTCGGAATCTGATGCTCTTACCACTGAGCCACCTTGCCGCACATGTATATTATTTGTTAGTGTATAACTTTGTGAAGGTTACATTAATATCTCTTCCTTTCTCTCTTTATTTGGTCTTAACCTAAGTGTCGCTCTGACTTACAATCTCTTTCTATCGTGATATTTTTCATTGCAGCCTACTCACATCATTTGTGTCAAAGATCGAGTCTGTTGCGGTTTTGCTAGATTCGGATATAAAGTTAATTACTGTGACATCGCAGCAGTACAGTTAAACCAAACATGTTCGATACTTACTCTCTCCCATTCATGCTAACTTTCTGCGCACATGATTAGATTACGTATAGCGAGAATTTGCGATTGCTGCAATTATACAACTATATATATATAGTTTTTGAGTGAGTGTTGTCGTTTGCTCCATGCATATGTATATATAGAGTTTAGTTACTGACACCAATTCCTTATTGAAAACCATTAGTGTGTAAAAATTAAAATATACATAGAACTCATTATACCCTTCCTGTGTGCAGAAACATATTTTTTTTACTAGGTGTGAAACGCCTAATACATAATTTCATATATATTAGTTCTACGTTATAAACAGTATATAACCTATATTTCTTGATTGGTTGCGCAGTTCGAGCTTCAAAATTGGAATCTCCGCGATTTGCTTTCGTGGATTGTCGCTTTGCACTATCAGTTTCGCAAAGATCCGATTGATACCCATTTACAAGTACGCGTCTAGTTTTTCCTATGGCTGGGTATGGATTTGTTCATTTCTTCCGAAGACATCAGAATCGTTCATACTAATCACTGGAATTGAGGTTGGATCCAATCTTCATTGACTGGCAACGTTTCGGAACAGCATTTCCCGTTCCATAATCAGGCCTCAAATAATATACATACAAAGCAAAATACTCAAAATAGCAGATTTAACTTCGTTACGAAACAGTTCTATTTATTCTTTTGAAATGCGAGCTTTAATAATATTCATTGTACCCTTCCTATGTACAAAACACAAAAATAAATTTTATCAGATATAAGAAACATTTCTTTCGCATTCTCCTCTCAAATATCTACCAATGAACATATCTTTATACATAAATTGGAAAGCAAAACAAGATAGAAATATGTGAACATAGAGAGAGTGTGAAAAACGGAAACCAATCAAATTGCGTGCGTCACATCCAGTTCAAGCTCAATGCTTGTACGTGCTTCTTCTGCTTACATAAATCCGGCTGCAATTTGTTTATCCATAAGGCTTCGTATGTGGCTAGCTCCCTTTTGTTTTTGCATTTAGTAATTACTTTGAATGCTACGTCTGGAGAACATACGTGCGATGTTTCGATGATGTGTTGCGCAATAGCAGACGTGTATTCACCATTTGATTTAAAACAGGCGTTTAAGATGCAATGTTCTCTCATTCGAGTACTAAAAGAGAGCCAGCCACATACGAAGCCGTATGGATAAACAAACTTCAGCCGGATTTATGCAAGCAGAAGAAGCACGTACACGCATTGAGCTTGAACTGGATGTGACGCACGCAATTAGATTGGTTTCCGTTTTTCACACTCTCTCTATGTTCACATATTTCTATTATGTTTTGCTTTCCAATTTATATATAAAGATATGTTCATTGGTAGATATTTGAGAAGACAATGCGAAAGAAATGTTTCTTATATCTGATAAAATTTATTTTTGTTTTTGCACACAGGAAGGGTACAATGAATATTATTAAAGCTCGCATTTCAAAAGATTAAATAGAACTGTTTCGTAACGGAGTTAAATCTGCTATTCTGAGTATTTTGCTTTGTATGTATATTATTAGAGGCCTGATTATGGAACGGGAAATGCTGTTCCGAAGCGTTGCCAGTCAACGAAGATTAGATCCAACCTCAATTCCAGTGATTAGTATGAACGATTCTGATGCCTTCGGAAGAAATGAACGAATCCACACCCAGCCATAGGACAAACTAGACGCGTACTTGTAAATGAGTATCAATCGGATCTTTGCGAAACTGATAGTGCAAAGCTAAATCCCACGAACGCAAATCGTGGAGTTTCCAATTTTGAAGCTCGAACTGCGCAACAAATCAAGACATATAGGTTATAAACTGTTTATAACGTATAAATAATATATATGAAATTATGTATTAGGCGTTGCACACCTAGTAAAAAATTAGGTCAAATATGATCAGAAGGATAAGCCAAAGACAGCACAATCGGAAAATATTATCACGTACATTTATTTTGTGCTCATCGGCGACTCATCAGTAGGAGCCGGTATTTTACCCTTTACCCATTACAAATTTGGGTGAGGAATGCGGGATAATAGAACGGTACAATCTCCTATATGATTATATAAACCTGCGGTAGTGAAGCTTAATTCATATACACTCTTCGACAATGTGACATCAAAGCTAACTTACTATATACACATATATATATATATATATATATATATATATATATATATATATATATATATATATACCGAGTCTGTAATGGGTACTAAGGATATTGCTTCAATACCTGATACCAATATTATGGCACCGAAAAAGTGCATGGTACTAACACTACGATTGCCGAGTTCGTACATGTTACCAACACAATGGATTTCAATAATTGCTATAGTTCACCAAAAATGAGAATTACATCTATTTATGTATATCTGTTACTCCAGCAAATCCATACACTCTGGCCTTGATCGATATTAGTTATCATATTTCGCGGTAATCATTACATCATATGATGGCATATTTTATTGAATGATGTCATGGTTACCGCGATGTGTGATAAATGATATCGATCAGGGTCAAAGTGTATGGAATTGCTGGAGTAACACGTGTTCAGAAATAGTTCTAATTCTCATTTTTGGTGAACTATAGCATACTTTGAAATCCACTGCGTAGGTATCATGTACCGACTTGGCAACCATGTAGCTTTTTGGTACCATAATGTTGGTAACGGTTACAGAAACAATAGTCGTAATGTTAGTACCCTATGCAGACTCGGTATATATATTATATATAGTGAGTTACATTGAAGTCGCATTGTCGAGACTTTATATGTTGTTAGCTTCACAACAGTAGGTTTACACATTCGTCTAGGAGAATGTACCGTCCTTTTTTCCCCCATACCTCACTCAAATATGTAATAGACAAAGGGCGTAAAACCGGCTCCTACTGATGAGTCGCAAGTAAACAACAAACAAATTTGCACGTGATTATACTTTCCTTCTGTCCATATTTTAACTAATTTGTTTCTAGGTGCGCAACGCCTAAAATATAATTACTATGTCTAGGTGTACAGATTGTAACATCACCATTCAGAAAGAAATTCAAGCTTTACTTATCATTTGAAATGATGTAATTAATGGTGGCCCATTGGTTTTATAATAATAAATCATGTGCACAACAGTAGTGAAATAATGCAAAGTTGAATTATTTAAGTAGTAATGTTAAGCTTTATTAAGATATGAAGTTAAATTAAATGAAGGTAAGAAATGAAATCACATATTTTAATAATGATAATAGAAATAACAAAAAGAAAGATGATAATCGACATCAAATGTTTGTTAATATGTGTTACACGAAATAAATACGCTAAGTTAATTGATACACGAAAGTGACAAGAAATGAAGGAGGACAATGTAAGTTATGACAATGTGAGCAAATGTAAAATTGATAAGTAAATATTCAATTGATAAAGTTACATGAAAGCTTGTACTTATCCAGGATTCTTAATCATTTCCTTTGTTAATTGATAAATATTTGTGTGATGAGCTGTCCACTGACAAACATGCTCGCGAGTGAGTATCGAATTATTTAAAAAGGAAATATAAACTTGGATAAAAACTACCTTGTCAAGCAAAATAAATTTCAGGTAAATGTGTAGTATTCATTTGTGCACAGTATTCTCGTCTTTTTTAATAAACACACCTAGTAAGCATGCATTATTTATACATGCATTGAATGCCAGATGCAACATCCTATGCAGTCACCAGCTTAGCACAATCGAAGTTTTCGACACCTTTTTGAATACTCTTAAATGCGCATTTATCGTTAAGGTGGATTTCAGCATCTAGTCGCCCCATTATGCCAAAATTGACAGCACGAAGCGACATCTCGAAAAAAGCATAGTTCGTGCTAACTTATAATTGTAGAGATGTCGCTAAACCAAGTGCGTCTGAGAATGGATTATGTGCCAATGATACGAAAGCTCATACGGATACAACACATTGGAAATATTTGTTGCTACCACGGAAGACTAGCTAAATGAGGACGAAATCGAAGCTCAGCACCATACGCCTAGTTTCAGTAGGTCTAATAAATTCTATGTAATTAAATATATGGTCACGATAGTATCATAAATAATTTGTTGGTATTAGCTTAATAGTGAATAGAATATCAAGCTTACACTGTCTACCCGACCTCGGTTTTGCTATTATTGAGCATCTTTACAGTAGTAGACAGAACAGTTTCGGAGAGAAATCGACCTACATATTCGGAGCTCCACATATCATCCACAATGCCAAATCAATAACTAGGTAGATGGGGCAGGGAACTAATACATATGTATCACATATGCAGGCATTACGTATTTGATAACAAGTTATTCTACGTAATATTAAAAAGATATTCAAAAGTCAGCATGCGCTTTTAATTAACTGGAGACTCATCAATAATGGCCAGAAGAATGGCACAACTCTCCCTGTATTTATTATTTATTTATAATCAAGGTTGCGATCTTGATATAAGCACCTGACCCATTAATTACTTACATATGTCAGTATAAACTAAGAATTGTATAGTGTAGAAAAGGCAATTCATCCAGTAGACCGGTTTCGTCCTTATTGGGAACTCATCAAGTACTGGCCAGAATTTGCCGCGGACAGGATACGAACCTGGGCACGTCTGCTTCGGAATCTGGTGCTCTAACCACTGAGCTATCCTGCCGCACACTACACTACACACAATTTTCAGTTATATACTAACTAATGTAACTTGGTTAGTCTATTTTTCCTTTAGGTGGAGCTCATATGGCATCCATTTAGACCCAAAGTTCCAACTAACCATCCCAAATCTTTCATTACTGAACATACACACACTACATGGGGAAGTGGTAATGAAATGAACATTTATATAATTAAACGAACATTGGTTGCGCGGGTGGTGATAACAATTTTTTTATTTGGAAATTTGTCATAGTGAGCCGGTGTTCTACATTTATTGATCAAATATGTACAGAACTTTTGGCGCAATGCTGGCTTCTATTGATCATTCGCCTGTAAACACAAAATGCCTATTTTCGTGATATTATACCTTTACTCAAACTATATTTTTGAGTATATATTAGCTATTTGGTTATCATGTACACTATACGTAATACTAAAATGCCTTTCATATTTTCGTTGGCTCATCTAACTGCTTCATGTAATATTTAAATTCTTCTTATTTCCGATGTGTTCTCTCTCGTCATGATGTGCATTTGAAGTAACTACTGATTTACATAGTTCATCATCTATTTTGTGTCTTTTCTGGGTAGATTCTTTTTTAACTGCACTAGACACTGCCATCTTGGCTAAACTTTCCGATAGAAAAATGTAAAGTAGGCCTATATGTTCATGGTTTGTTTGCATCATCTGTCTGAGTTTAATATTTTCATCAACTATACAATCAAAGCAACTTTTTCTCCGAAAAATATTTTAATCTGAAAAGCATTTTTCTGTTCAGGTCAAATCCCTATGATCAGGTTTTATTTTTATATCGACAACGTATATATATATATATATATATATATATATATATATATATATATATAATGAAATCTTGCCAATATTCTTTAATTCATTATAGCCTCCCGTAGTGGAGAGGTGTTTGTTTTATTATGACATATCTGAGGTGGCTGGTCGAATCTTTGGAACAAATCCGTGCCAACAAGTGTAAAATTTAGGATAGGACCGACCAGAACACAGGTCGGTTTGAAAGTGCTTATTGCACGTAATTCGCAGCCTTGGTTACGCAGGGGTTGAGCTGCATGACTGAACTAAACGCTTCCAGATTCAACCACTGGACACGTAGTTGTGGCATCCACTGATTAGTGCTCGGTTATTTCGAAACCAATATTGTAGATGAACTGCATTTGTAATCTAATGCAATGTCTATTCTACATAGACAACTTATCTATAATAATATCCTGCTATTATAGTTTAATTATACTTTAAATTATATCTCAGACAGCTTGAGCGCCAATGTTGTATGTGTATAAAAATAAATAATAAAACTTTCAATCCGGAACCATAACAAGCATTTACATATGAGAGACAATCATTCTTATAACTTAATCCGTGATAGTTTGCATAAATGCGCATTATCTTGTCTACAACAGTATCGTGAGAACTTGAACAAGTTAATAAATGATATCAATTTAGATTGACTCGTACATAATCGGATGATTGACTGTCCGAATTTAAATCTGTGCCAAATAAATAGTGAAACGAAACTTCCGCATTAAATAACTGTCAATCTAATGGAAGCTCTGACTCATGCTGTTTAAATAAATTTAATGGTTTGGATGCAACATTTATATTTTATTTTGATTTTCCATTTTTTGCTGAAAGACATTCTATTTAAATTTGATCTCACTGACGCTACCGTCAGACACCGTTTTTGCTACTAGAGACGTAAACACTTGCTTATTTAGTCAATTTATTTGGAACATCCCTGCAATGGGTTCCCCAACTTTGTTTTCCATGATGACCCTTTAAGTCCTAATGATATTAAAAATTCGTTTCTCATTTGCAATCGTACATCGCTCTTCTATAAATTAGGACTGGTTAAATAAAATTACATAAATCCAGATGTTCAGAAACGGTTGTAATTCTCAATTTTGATGAACTTTAGCATACATTGAAATCCATCGTGTTGGTACCATATAACGTTTTGGTACCATAATGTTGGTATCGGCCTCTGACACAATAGTCATAATGGTGTTTCAATTCAAAGACACCGTATATATATTTTATATAGTGAGTCGGCTTTGAAGTCCCATGGTCGAAGACTTTAAATGAAATTAGCTTCACTACTTCAGGTTTACACATTCAAATAGGAGATTTTACAGTCCTATTGTCCCACAATCCTCAACCCAAATATATAGTGGGTGCAGGGCGTAATAACGGATCCTACTGATGAGTCGCCAGTAAGCACGCAATGAATGGGCATGAGATTATACTTTCCGTTCATGCTGCCTTTGGTTTATCCTTCTGGTCACAACTGAACTAATTTGTTACCTGGGTCCGCAAAACCTAATACATACTTGCATATATATTAGTTCTCCGCAACAAACAGTATTTAACTGTTAAATATTTACAATCTATTGCAAAGTTTTTTATATCGACAAAATGTATGTTCATATAAATAAATTTTCATATTTATTTGCTGTCGATTATAAAGAAATATAGAATAAGATATAAAATTTAATTCACCAATTAGAACAGATTTGCATTTTAGCCATCAAAACGAAATGAAATTTATATTGAATTAAAGAAGAATGACAGGAATAGATTATGCAATTGTGTATTAGTTGTTGCGCACCTAGAAACATATTCATTCAAATATAGCCAGAGGGATAAACCAAAGACAGCATGAACGGAAGGTATAATCTCGTGCACATTCGTTTCGTGCTTACTGGCGACTCATCAATAGGATCTGATATTACGCCCTATTCCCACTATTAATTTGGGTGAGTAATGTGGGAATTTGGATGATTATGCTTGAATATTGATTAGATTATGTCTGTTTTCTTCATAAAAAGACATTGCATAATGTTTCAAATGAAATTTATCAGTAAAGCAGGTTTCGCTCTTATTTGGGACTCGTGAATAGTTGCCGGTGTTCACATAACGGCGATTTGAACGAGAGAGCGTTTGATTCGTCTTTATTTGAACTCATCACGTACTGTCCAGAATTTTCCGCGGACAGGGATTGAACCTGAGCACGTCCACTTCGGAATCTGATGCTCTAACCAATGAGCCATCCTGTTGTAAAATACACACAATTTTCAGTCATATACTAACTGTAACTTAGTTATTTATTTCTTTTTAGGTGGAGCTTCGTGTCTAAATGGATGCCATATCAGTTCCACCTAAAAGAAAATAGACCAGCCAAATTACATTAGTTAGTATAGGACGTAAAATTGTGTGTGGTGTGCGGCAGAGTGGCTCAGTGGTTAGAGCACCAGATTTCGAAGTAGACGTGCCCAGTTTCGAGCTCTATTCGTGGCAAATTCTGGACAGTACGTGATTTGTTCCCAATAAGAACGAAACCGGTCTACTGGATGAATTGCCTTTCCACAATATACCATTCTTAGTTTATACTGAACAATGTATGTACTTAATGAGCCAGGTGTTTATAGAAATATCGCAACCTTGATTATAGTAATTATTATCACAGCCCACGCAAACTATGTCCATTTAGTTAGATAGCAATATGGTAGTGCTAAAAGTAAAAATAACGAAAACAGAAATTGACTAGGCAGAATTTCATTAACCAAGTTGCTGTCCCAATATACTAGGCAATAAATTTGGCACGTAGTTAAACTTACAGCATAAATTGGCGGATGAACTGAAAACAATCACATAGCATGCATAAATTTCACTGTCAAACAAATTTCTTTCCAACATTCGAATTTATATATATAAAAAGTAAAATTACTCGATATCAAGAATATTTAAAAAAACCATTTGGTTTGACTTGAAAATTCTATTCACAAGCATCCGTGTTGCCGGAACCATCGATTTCTTTTTCAATTGTAAAAGCTAGCTGTACTTCAAACAGATTTATTAGCAATTAGTTATCTCGAACAAATTGTCGAAGATTGCTTGAGGTATAGGCAACAATAAAGCAGCGAAGCCCCTTCCAGCCTAAGGTCCACCTATGGAAATGCGCCGGAAATATGTAACGCAGTCTTTACTCGGATGCCAAATTTGAAAATGAAGTTTCTTTTAAGACAAAGCACCTACTTACCAAAAATTAAACGTGATAACTCCTTAGAAATTGAACAGTTCAAAACAGAGTGTTAATAAACATAAATGAGCTGCTCAGAACGCTATGTAGGTATGAGTAACTGATAACTGGAAAAGCGAGCTAAAGAGCATTTAGGCTGTGAATTGCTGACAATATTTGTACAAATACCTTACTGACTAATACGTTTTTGATAAAATGACACTCCAAAAAATCGGATCTGCGGAATTTTCATGGAAAAATGTTAATGGTTGCGCATTCCTGAAGCTCCCATGTGTGAAATTCTCTCCTCATAGTTACTTTTTTGAAACAGATTATACATTAACTAAATATAAACTATTTGACTGTGCATGCACTCATTTTTGTCCATCTATGCATGCCTGTGCTTTCTTCGGTTTGTTGCTACATAATATAAACAATTAGTCAATCCTACCCTCCATTAATATATAAATTTACTCAATAAATTACCAGCTATTTCAATCAAAATGAGAAAAAAATGTTTTTTAGCAGGCTGCAGATCTTTTGCTTGTTTTGACATATACTGCTTATGTATATAATATATATATATATATATATATATATATATATATATAATAACAACTCTTTCTCTAATCGATGATGATGATGATGTGTGTGTGTGTGTAGAGAAGCTGCAAGGCTGTTAATGTTTTCGTGTGACTGAGTGGGAATTAGGCAGCCGAAATTTCCAGTCAAGTACAATGTATGCGAGACTACTAGAGGTGAGAGCCACATATCTAATTTTGCTTTTTTGTATATATGCAATGCGGTTTGATCCTCGGTAGTCAGTTTTCCGTCGTACTCTGATGATGATCATGGAAGTTCGAAGCGCAACAGTACGTGCGACTGGGGTAGTTTTGCTATGTTGTTCGACGACTGGTTAAATGCAGTTGGATTGATGTTTATTTCAAGCTCGCAAACTTGATTTGTTGACTTGTTACCATCACCAGCGCAATAATTGCGTGTTTAACTGTGAAAAGATGTTTGGATACATTTTTTTTCAATTAACCAACGGTTTCTCATTCTACGTTACGAATACACAATATTTTACATGAAAAGTAATAAATTATACTGTTCATACGAGGATATTCGAAGTTTAACTCTATCATTTAACGAATGGAGTATTTACATTTTGATTTATAGAAAATGTGCGCAACTAATCTTAAATTTTAATCTGCAAATTGGCAAGTCTCTCATATATATTTTAAATGTTATACTAATCCTAGTTTCAAGTGACAAGTGTTAAAAAAATTCTAAAAAAGCCTTCGTAGCAATTATTCATATCTCGCAGATATCTAAATTAATTAACACGCGCACGTGGCCTAATGCGCGCGCAAACACACACACACACACACACACACACACACACTTTACTGCATATAATTGCGCAAACGCATTAAATAATTTAAAATTCACAGAAGCTCATGCTAAGTGGTTCCGGTTACTTCTGTCTGTGTGCATTTATTTTCGCGCTTGAAAATTTAAACGAAAAAAAGAAGCATTTTTTTAACCTATGAAATAAGTACCCAAATAAAAGCTAATCAAGCGTAAAATGATCGTGCGACAGTATTCATATTTGAACGTGCTTTGGTGTACGTCTAGTCTAAGTTGCATCGTGATCACAACGATATTGACTGATACCGCGCAAGCACACAATTTTTTAAACCACCCATATATATGTTTTACTTGGTTAGACTAGAAGCAATTATAAAGGATATATTGTTATATTTTTATTTTCTTCGTTGCGAAGACCAACCTTATATACTATTGTGTATTACGTATTGCGTACCCCGAAAGAAGTTAGTTAAAACTACAACGTGAACATTGGATATAATCTCAGGTAGACATGCGTTCCGTTCGTGCTGGAAACTCATCCGGAGGAGCCGGTACCACGCCTCATATCTACGAATTATTGATCAGGAAATGTTTGACAGATTGATGCCCCTTTTATATTTGTCCATTTGCGCATATTTAAAGCATGCCAGTTTCAAATGGATTTAGGTAATTGAAGTTATTTAGCATTAGTTGCGCAATAAAATTTTATAAAACCCATAACTTCAAGTAATGTTGAAAGTCACCATGAATATAAATTGTGACACAAAACCTACGTACGCCACTCGTTTTAATGAATTGAAATCTACCCTAGAACCTACACTACAACTGGTTAAACATGCAACACATAACCGTGTACAGGGAGGCAGAAACTGTTAGGCGGTATTTTTCCTATTTCACTCTATGAAACTTGAATCAAATGAAGAATTCTCCATCTAGGCAATTATATTTAACTCTGTCAAGAAACAACGGAGCTGATATTGTTTCCATATTCTCATGTTAAAAATGGGTTTTGCATGTGAATGAGTGTTAGTGATCTATTTTTAATTGAGAAGGCCTGAAATATAACTTTGATCTTATTCGGCGATTTAGCGGTTCCTCTGGTTCAGTTGTATGTCCTATGATAAATTTACTGTCCATGATTGCATAGAACTTTTGCAGACAACATTTCCGGTCGAGTAAATTGTGTGTGCGATTTTAAGGTATGAGAGCCGTATATCTGATTTTTACAAACATATGTATCAATTGTGTTGTGATCTTTTTTTATCAGTTTCCCATCGTGTTCCAACGATGACCAGGGATTATCGCAATGCGTGTGACTAACGGTAGTTTTTCTAATTTTATTAAATGTGGTTGTTTTTCATCTAACGATTGCACTATCAGTTCAAATAGTTACTATGGCCGTCAATGATGATCTGATTCTATAATAATGCGAACCTCACTAAAGAGGCGACAACCGTTTGGTATATTTATTACAATTAAGATTAAGTTACAATGGAATGACTGTTCTACGAACAATAAATTGTGGCCTAATTATCTAATTAGCTGTTGTAAGCCGTCCAAACCGTCTAAGTCATTAACTAACTTTGGATATAGTTCGGTACCAATTTCCCATTGTATTTATCAACAAACTGCTCATCGCAACAAATTTAGGCAAAAAAAAGCACGTGAAAAATTTCGCTTGAACGGCTTTACATATTCTTATGAATGGCTGATTTCATCATATTTGTTGTTCTTTACTAGGGTATGTGCTGCGTATGTATGCTTATAACTATTAAGCATTCAGTTAGTTGTAATTAGATACACGCGTACATGCAACTAAAATATTATACATTGACTTAATGTAAATTTTCCTTTTCACCCGTCAGATTAAATGTTAGCATTTCGTGCATATATATATAAACCTATTGCTTTATACACAAATTCAGTATTTTGAAAGTTTTCCCGATGTTTATTATACCATATGAAATGAATAAATTCAGGACGATGTCTATGGTTAATGAGGAGGCAAAGTACCATAAATTATATACAACTGTAATAAAAAGTATTTTAGGATAAATTATCCAAAATTCTCTGCTTAAATTACATGAATAATTAAGATATAGGATTAAAATAAACTATGACTAAATAATCAAACAAATATTGGTTGCATGGATTGTGGTAACATTTGTTTAATTCAAGGTTGTGAGTTTGATGTAAGCATCAGTCACATTATGTTTATACGTTTATCAGATTAAACCAAGTATTGTAAAATTTGGTAAAGGAAATTCTTCCAATAGACCGGTTTCGTCCTTACTAGGAATTCATCACGTACTGCCGAGAATTTGCTGTGTGTGGTTCTCGAACCAGGGCACGTCTACTACATAATCTGTTACTCCAACCACTGAGCCAGCCTGCCGCCGTCTCCTGAGAGAAAATATACACACTAAGATCAGCATTATTCATCATCAAAACGAAGTTCAGTTTATGGCGAAGCATTCTGCCCTGAAAGAAGGAATCCATTTATAGAAATGCATTCCTTGTTTCATTAATCAACTTTGCTAAGGAAATTTCATCCAATTAACGGTAGGACATTTATTCATCCTAATTTATTTGTGGCTACAATTTTTAGCGAAATATTATTCTAAAACTCTGCAAAATTCTTTAATTTTTCGTCATTTTGGTCATCTTTCCACTAATTCTCCCGATTAACTTCATGATGTAGTAGAACACAATTCTCATTGCTACACAAAACCAAAGGTCTAAAGCATTTATACGTTTCACTATTTTCTGTGGTATTGTTTCACTACTGTCATCCTGAATTGGTTAAACTTTTACAATTAACGGTAGGACATTTATTCATCCTAATTTATTTGTGGCTACAATTTTTAGCGAAATATTATTCTAAAACTCTGCAAAATTCTTTCATTTTTCGTCATTTTGGTCATCTTTCCACTAATTCTCCCTATTAACTTCATGATGTAGTAGAACACAATTCTCATTGCTACACAAAAACCCAAGGTCTAAAGCATTTATACGTTTCACTATTTTCAATGACATTGTTTCACTACTGTCATCCTGAATTGGTAAACCTTTTACAAATCATTGACAAGCATATCATATCGCCTCTATAAGTACATTATAAACAAGATTAAACAGTAATTAATTTTGCGGGTTGTGGTAACAATTCTTTAAATCAAGTATGCGAGCTCGAAGTAAACACCAATCCCATTGTATTTAACCAGTCGTCAAACAACATAGCAAAACTACCGCCAGTCACACGCACTTGCGCGTTTAGACCTTCCATGATCATCATCAGACTACGACGGCAAACTGACTATTGAGGATTAAACTGCATTGCATGTGTATGAAAAGCAAAATTAGATATACGGATCTCACCTCTATTACTCTCGCATACATTGTACTTGACTGGAAATGTCGGCCGCACAATTTCTATTCAGTTACATACATCAACTGCTCGCAACTTTTGCCACCAATAGATATATAGGCATAAATAAATATATGGGCACTGAGTGACATTTAATTCACGAATTAAATAATACACGAAATGTAACAGATTTTTAGCTGCATATTCGATATTGAATTTTATAACATTTATTTATGTTTTTCTATTCTGGTTACACTTATATACATTGCTAATTGGAACATTATTAATACTATGTTATAAAGTTTAAATAAAACATTAACGTATGTATGTTAGCGTTGCTTATTTAAATTTTGTTTCAGGTATAATGATACACTGTTGTTCATAAACCCAACCAACAAATCCAATTAATGTATTACTAAGTGATCAAGGTTAGCGGTTCTTGGATTACACCTGACCCATTAATGACGAGCATATGCCAGTATAAACTAAGAATTGTATAGTGTAGAAAAGGCAATTCATCCAGTAGACCGGTTTCGTCCTTATTGGGAACTCATCAAGTACTGGCCAGAATTTGCCGCAGACAGGATACGAACCGGTCTACTGGATGAATTGCCTTTTCTACACTATACAATTCTTAGTTTATACTGACATATGTAAGTAATTAATGGGTGAGGTGTTTATATCAAGACCGCAACCTTGATTATAATAATTGTTATCACCACCCGCGCAACCAATGTTCGTTTAATTGTATTACTAAGTGGTTCGTGAAATTTTTACGACGGTGCTCATATCTGACTTATGGGTGTTGGTAAACCAAAACACGCCAAGTGCATGAATTGTTACCACCACCCGCACAATCAATTATTTTTTACTTTTATTGCCTATATATTTAATTGTGGCGAAAGCTACGAACAGTTAATGTTCGTGAATGAATATTAATTGTGCAGCCCACATTCCCAATCAAGTACAATTTATGCGAGACCACTAGATATGAGAGCTGCATATCTAATTTTGCTTTTCATTTATATGCATTGCGGTTTGATTCTCGCTAGTAAGTTTGCCGTCGTACTCTGTTGATGATCATGGAAGGTCGAAACGCGTCAGTGCGTACGACTGGAGGTAGTTTTGATATGTTGTTCAACGAAAGGTTAAATACAAATTAATTAAAATTTTATTAGCTGCACAATACATAACATTTAAAGGGATATTTGTTGGTAAACCACAGCTAAGCATGTCCAACTATACCTCAAGTAGTATGTATTAGGTGTTGCGAACGTAGTAACAAATTAGTTCAGTTGTGACTAGAAGGATAAACCAAAGGCAGCATGAACGGAAAGCATAATCTCATGCACATTCGTTTCGTGCTTACTGGACTCATCAGAGTGAGCCGGTATTACGCCCTTTAACCACAGAGTATAATGGAGTGAGGAATGTGGGATGACAGGATTGTACAACTCCTAGACGAATGTGTAAACCTGCAATACTGATGAGTCGTCAGTAAGCATGAAACGAATGTGCATGAGATTATACTCTCCGTTCATCCTGCCTTTGGTTTATCCTTCTGGTCACAAATAAACTAATTTGTTACTAGGTACGCAACACCTAATGCATACTTGCATATATATTAGCTCTTCGCAACAAACAGTATTTAACTATACCTCAATAAATTGGTATTATAACAATATTGGCCTCAAAAGAATACTGCGACAACAGGTCATCATTCAAATAGCACAGGCCATTTTATCTATCATGAAACCTCTTTGTTGAACAAAGCTTATACTTACAAACTGTTTCAATTTTGGTATTTAAAGCGCTACTGTATTTTTCGGGATAGATGGAAAGTCGGTCTGTGGGAGTTTTATGCGTGCCTACTTATATTCTGAATATTCTGATTCTATAAATAAGTAATAAAAAGACTGCTGACGAACGGGAAAACGGTGAAAAATGGAATATTGATCAGTTAAACTAATTTTTCACGTGGAAGTTAAGGACCTAATTTTGTAAAAGTATATATATATATATATATATATATATATATATATATATATATATAGAAATCAAGACGTCAAACAGAAAGACTGATCTGCCAACAAACATCAGAATCAAGAATTCTATGCAATTTGAAAAAAATATATATATTTGATCAGGTGCAAATCTTATCGAGGATCATTGAAATTAACAATTCAGTTAATTTACACAGCAGAAAAAGTAAATAAGATATCCCAATTACAGATAAATGCGTTTAATGAAAAAGAGAAGATATTGGTCATTTCATTAAGATATATTCCTTAAATGCGGCGTTAAGCACACGAAAACATATTATACTTTGTCTATCAATATGGGGAAGAGCTTATCGTCATATGGAAAATGATAATTCAAATTATGAACTCAATGTTTATGCGGTGTGTAAGCATTCAGGTTATCAATGCCGCGTTTTGAGTAATATAGTACACGGGCAGTTACGAAGAAGATTCACTTTTATTTGTTTTGTCGAGGTTGACTCATTTTTACTTCGTTGGAAATGCGGTTTTATCACATCTCCCAGCACTTTTCAAAGCTGGGATGGCCGAGTGGTTAAGGCGGTGGACTTAAGATCCACTGGAGATGTTCCGCGGGTTGCACTCCCAGCACTTCTTCCAGTAAACAAAGATGTGATAGAACCGCATTTCCAATTGAAGTAAAAATGAGTCAACCCGATCAAAGACAAAAAAAATTGGAAATAGTGACAAATCGGATCTTTGTGTAACTGCCCGTGTACAGCTATTACCCGCATACGTAAAATTCAAATTATGTTCCCCTATAAATATTAACAAATTTTACGTTGGAAAGAGTAAACGTTAATTTGTTCTGACCTAAGCCCTGACAATATCCGGCCTTGCAATTGATGCGAACTAGCTTGTTGTACCCGAAGCGTAGAAATGGAGATTTAAAGAATTGAAAACATAAATTGTTATTGCATATATATCAAATGTATGCCTATCAAAAGTGAGCAATAGTTTAGCAACTCATGTTAATACTAATGTAAATATAGGTTCCAAACAAGGAAATGCTAACCAGGAAACATTAATTAGCATAAAACTGAAAATTTTTGGTAGTGTGCGGCAGAGTGTCTCAGTGGTTAGAGTACCAGATTCCGAAGCAGACGTGCCCAGATTCAATCTCTGTTGGCGCGGCGAATTCTGGACAGTACGTGATAAGTTCTTAATAAGGACGAAAACCGGTCTAATGCATGAATTGTCCTTTCCATACTATGTAATACTTGGTTTATACTGACAAATATATGCACTTAATGATCTAGGTGTTTATATAAAGTTTGCAACCTTGATTTTAGTGAATGTTATAACCGCCCGCACAACCAATGTCCGTTTAAATATATAAATGTTCATTTCAATACCTACGTGATTGTTGTTCAAATAAATTGCAACGTGCAATATTTCATGCGTGTCAAAGGATTCGCAAGAGGCAATCTACTAGGGAATCTGTTGCTTAAAGTTGACATGTTCTAGCTGAAAACAAAAAAAATTCAAAAGAATTTATAAATGCTGCTATACATATTTTAGGTAAGTTTATGATTGTTTTACTATCATAAATTATGATGCAGAAACAAGTGGCATGCTCAAAAATTTTTAATAACCTGGACAAGTTTATGCAATTTAATTGTATGCACAAAAATCCGCATTCTAGCGCATTTTCTTCTCTTGGTGTAATAATGTTGTGCGAGGATGAGTACCCAATAAGGAAGAAACCGGTCTAGTGGATGAAAATGCATTTTCTCCACTATACATTGCTTAGTTTATACTTCCCCACATAGTGTGGTGTCTGTTTGATAATGGCAAATTGGGGAAGGTTAGTTGGAACTTTAAGCTTAAATACAAGCTATATAGACTCCACATATATGAAACGCTAACCAGCAAACATTAGTTAGCATAAAACTGAAAATTTTGTGTAGTGTGCGGCAGGGTGACTCAGTGGTTAGAGCACCAGATTCCGAAACAGACGTGCCCAGGTTCAAGCCCTTTCCGCGGCAATTTATTTGACAATTCGTGATGAGTTCTCCATAAAGACAAATCCGATCTACCGGATGAACTAAACAAGCATTGATTGCGCGGGTGGTGAAAACAAATACTATAAATAAAACTTGCGATCTTGATATAAACACCTGACCCGTTAAGTATATAAATTTGTTAGTACAAACTAAGTATTGTATAGTGTGGAAAAGGCATTTCATCCAGTAGACCGATTTAATCCTTATTTGGAACTTATCGCGTACCGTATAGAATTTGCCGCGGACAGGGCTTAAACCTGGGCCCGTCTGCTTCGGTATCGGGTGCTCTAACTACTGAGCCATCTCACTGGATGATTTGCCTATTCCACACTATGAAATACTTGGTTTATACTGACAAATGTATTTACATTGTGGGTCAGGTGTCTACAACAATTTTGCAATCTTGATTAAAATTAATTGCTATCACCGCCAGCGCAACCAATATACTCTTAATTATAATAATGTGCATGTAAAAACCATTTTCCCATTTAACGTGATGTCTGTTCTATACCGACAGATTGAGGATGGTTGGTTGGAACTTTAGGGATAAATGGATGCTATATAGGCTCTATCTAAAGGTAAGGCTATCCAAATAACTTTAGCTATTATATAACTGATAATTGTGTGTAGTGTACGGCAGGTTAGCTCAGTGGTTAGAGCACCAGATTCCGCGGCAAATTCTGGACAATACGTGATGAGTTCCTAATAGGGACGAAACCCGGTCTAATAGATGAATTGTCTTTTCCATACTATACAATACTTGTTTTATACTGACAAATGTATGTTAATTATGGGCCAGGTATTTATATCAAGATTGCAGCCTTGGTTAAGTGTAATTAAGATTAACACATAAAGTTAGCTTTTCATGCAATAAAATAACTTATCATGCAGTGAGCTAAATTAGCAATAGCGAAACTATCCGAATTAAATTAAATTGCAAGCCAACGGACAAAAGACGAAAACTATGCAAAACTAAATTTTTATAAATAAAGTGATGATGATACCTGATTTATGGTCTATGACCTAAAGTTCCAACTAACCATCCCCAAACTGGTATTAATGTACAGACACCACATTACATGAGGAAGTGGTATTGAATTGAACATATATATTAATAATTAAACGAGCATTGGTTGCGCGAGCGGTGATAAAATTTACTTTTAATCAAGGTTGCGATCTTGTTTTGAGAAACTAACCCATTATGTACATACATTTGTCAGCATAAACTAAGCATTGTATAGTGTAGAAAAGGCAATTCCTCCAGTAGACCGGTTTCGTCCTTATTGGGAACTCATCACATACTGGCCAGTATTTGCCGCGGACAGGGCTCGAACCTAGGCACGTCTGCTTCAGAATCTGCTGCTCTAACCACTGAGCCACCCTGCCGCACACAACACTACACTCAATGTTCAGTTGTATAGTAACTGATTTAACTTGGTTAGTCTATTATCCCTTTAGGTGGCGCTCATATGGCATCCATTTAGGCACAAGTTCAAACTAACCATCCCCAATCTGTCATTAATGAACAGACACCACACTAAAAAGGAAGTGGTATTGAATTAAAATTTTATTTAAGTAAGCAATCGGTGATTGTGCGGGACGTGATATCAATATTTTAAATCAAGATTGCCATCTTAATATATACATCAGTACCATTATGTGCAAAAACTTTGTCACTATAACCTAATCATTATATAATATAGAATGTGCAATTTGTTTCGTTCCAATAAGAAAATTAGCTCATATAGAACCACAGCGATATGCCGAATTCAGAATGTAAATTAGTATAATCGCACGTACACTTAGATTTAGAGCTTATTGGTGACTCATCAGTTGGTGTTGGCACGAAGTTTTCAGACCTGATGTACATTTGGTTAAGAAATATGAGACATTTAAACATTGGTATCTCCTATACGTATGTTGAATTACGCAAAGGTAGTAGTAGCATGATATAAAGTTTTTAGTAATGCGGAATCAAAGGGAACGATATATAATATAGCCTAAGCCTGTAAATTGTACCAAAATTATGATTTTAGAGATTGGCTCAACTTTTTTGAAATTGAAATTAGCAACCATTCTGTGCATCTGTTTTACTTTATAAAACTTTATATTCTAGCCTCGATTGATATCAATTGCAACATGTTCGTAGTAATCGTGCAGTTCTATCATCGCATTTCCATTGGGACGAATACAAACTCAGCCCGATCGAAGACAAAACGGAAATGGAAATTGTGATCAATCGGTTCTTTGTGAAACTGTCGGTGCAAAGCTACTACCCGCGTACGCAAAATGCGACAGTGGAAAATATGAAGCTGGCACTCCGCAATCAAATTTTCAACAATACTTTTGTGTGTATGTATTAGGTGTTGCGAACCTAGTAACAAATTAGTTCAGTTGTGACCAGAAGGATAAACCAAAGGCAGCATGAACGGAAAGTATAATCTCATGCACATTCGTTTCGTGCTTACTGGCGACTCATCAGTAGGAGCCGGTATTACGCCCTTTAACCACTATATATTTGGTCGAAGAATGTGGAATAATAGGACGGTACAATCTCCTAGACGAATGTGTAAACCTGCAATAGTGAAGCTAACATCATATAAAGTCAACGACAATGCGACTTCAACGCTAACTCACACTATATAATATATATACCGAGTCTGTAAAGGATACTAACACTATGGCTATTGTGTTAGTAACCGATACTTGTGCATATAAACTGTAGAATTTTTGAAATCATATTTCACGCAGTTATTTTTCTTCAAAACGGCGATCTATTTCGCTTGATATAAATGCACTTCAGCACCATTTAACGTATTAATTTAGCTGCATTATTATTGCCTTTATTATTGATGTTCGTGTTGAGATGGTAGTATTGATATTGTTGTAAGTGTTGTTATGACACTTATGGTGTTACAATTTTGAAAAACTAACTCTATACAAAAACAACTTTTATGAACGCATATGCTAGAAAATCAAATTGATGGGTGGAACGGCAGAAAATCGGCAGATAACAAACGGTGCAGTTTTTCAATCTTCAGGCTAAATATAAATTGTTACAAATGGTAAATTGTGCAGTGTGATGGTTTAGCGACTAGCAGAGTGTAAGGTCGGTGACGTGCTGTGACTACAAAAATATGATAGCGGGTTTGGGATTGGACAGTTTAAAGGTGTAACATACAAAATGCAACGGGTCGGTGCACACCTGAGTTAGGTGAAGAGGGGAGAGAGGGGAGGGTCGTCTGAAGTAAACTTCTTGGACCACCTCTAATTAGAGAACTGTCAGTTGTTATTGTTGTTGTTGTTGTTGTTGTTGTAGGTGCAGTTGATGTTCGGCTCAGAAAGGCGGCAATTGTCACATTTGGACAGCGCACCTGACAATTCTGGTTGCTTTGACAACTATTTGGCCGTTGAACTTGTTGAGTCTAAACTACGATAGAATGCTCTAAATTCAAAACACCGCTACCCAAGAAAGTGTGCTCAAATTCTTTCGCGTGCATTTACACACACACACATGCATGCATGCGCATACAAAAACACAAGTTCAGACAAGTACATCTGTGTGAACAATTCTGACTTTTTAGACTCGATAAATAATGTCCAAGATGTACTCATTAGGTATGAAAGTAAGTGACATCAAATTGTCTGATGCCTCAAATTGCTTTGCATTGGAGAGATTAACATTACACGACTAACGAAACATTGTAATTCGAGGTTCCACCGAAATGATAGTCGCTAATTATCGCTAAGTCTGTTTAATAGCAGCAATCGGAATGGAAATAGGTCTACAATGTTGAGAATAATTTGTAGATTATTTGTTCTTTAAGATATAGGCCGTGCAATGGCTGTGTTTGCGCATATGGAATAATAAGTACACCAATACCGTCACATTTACAAAAAATGCTAGGCAATTGAGCAAAGGTATTGATGATAAGAATAATCAACAAAATGTCCGTTTTAACACAGTTAAAGACGATGTTTGTGAAATATATAATTGTCAAATAATCACGGAAGTTATAACCAGGTACGAATTAAGAGACATTTCATCTATCGCACATAAGTGCTTTCACTCCATTCCGTCAACAGATTTACACGATAAATGTAGCTTATATGTTACTTGAGAACAAATAGAAATAACACTACACAAATAATGGTTTCAAGCTTAGCAGAGCAGAGACCCGCTTAGTGTACAAACAATTAGATTTGTTTTGACTAGACATGTGATAAATGCAACAGACCAAGGCAATTAATTACCTGACACCTTCTAGTTCGAAGAAGATTAATTAATTTACTGTCCAAAAATTTAATCTGGAATTTTCGACACTCAGTTCTGAGCGTCTTTCCCAGAAGATCGCTCATCCCCTCAAATAACGCCGTGTCAAAAATTACAGATAAAATATTTAGACAATGAACAAAATAACCGTTTTCGAAATAGGAAGTATCAGGTAATTGAGCGAAGAACAATTGTCATTTATGACCAAGAACAAAACGTCCATATTGTAATGAAAGAATTGCTCGCGAACATAATTCCTTATTTATAAATTAATTCATCCAGAACTGTAAATAAACAATTTTCGGGCACTGGCATTATCCTAAGACTTTCCTAATACCATACTATATTACGGGTAGTTTTGTCTCTTTTATTATAACATTAAATTACTATTTGATCTAGATAAATTAATACGACTTAGTCTGCAGTAAATCATTTGAAAGATGAAGCAAAAGGTTCTTCATAATAAAAAAGAATTCATTGCATTCATGTCAAGAATTTAATGCTTCGGTTATTAGGAATATAAAACACACCAATATGTTATATGCAATCAAGTTGATACGTTTTGTGGTACAGAACTTATATATATATATATATATTCAATCATGTATAAGGTGTTGCGCACCTAGCAACAAATTAATTCTAATATGACCAGAAGGATAAACCTATGACTGCATGAACGGAAAGTATAATCCCTCATTTAGTTTGTGCTTACTGGCAATTCATCCGTAGGAGCCGGTGTTACGCCCATTGCCCAGGATATATTTGGATGAGTAATGTGGCAAAATAGGAGGTAAAAATCTCCTTTACGAATGTGTAAATCTGCAGTAGTGAAGCTAACTTTACATAAATTAGTCGATCATATGTCTTCAAAATTAACTCTGCCTCTATATACTATACATAAAGAGTCTCTAAAGGGTACCAACATTATGGCTATTGTGTGAATACCCGATACCAACATTATGGCACCATCAAAGTACATGGTACTAACACTATGGTAGCCGAGTCAGTCATGATATCAACTTGATGGATTTCAATGCATGATAAAGTTCACAAAAATTGAAAATTACACGTATATCTGAAAACTCGTTACTCCTACAAATCCGTACACTCTGGCTTTGATTAATCTAGGTTTCCATATTTTGCGGTAATCGTGACATTATACAATTAAATATATAACAGTTAGAACTGCTTGTGGTGGAGAACTATATATATATATATATATATATATATATATATGCAATTAAGTATTAGGTGTTGCGAGTTAAGTAACAATTTAGTTCAATTGTGACCAGAAGGATAAACGAAAGACAGCATGAAGGGAAAGTATAATCTTATGCACACCCGTTTCGTGCTTACTTGCGATCCATCAGTAGGTGCCGGTATTAGGCCTTTTACCCACTATATATTTGGGCGAGGAATGTGGGAAAATAGAACGGTACAATCTCGTAGACGAATGTGGAAAGCTGCAGAAGTGAAGCTAACATAACACAAAGTCTCGATAATGCGACTTCGACGCTAACTCACTCTATATAATATATATGCCGAGTCTCTAAAGGATACCAATACCATGGCTATTTTGTCAGTACCCGGTACCAACATTATTGCACCGAAACGGTACATGGTACCAACACGATGGATTTCAATGCATGCTATAGTTGACCAAAATAAAGAATTACTAGTATATTTGAACACATTTTACTCCAATAAATCCAAAAACTCTGGCCTCGTTCGATATCAGTTATCACAGTTCGCGATAATCATGACATCATTCAATTAAATATATAATAGTTAGTAATTGTTTGTTACGGAGATCTAATATATATGCAATTATGTATTACTTGTTGCGCACCTAGTAACAAATTAGTTCAATTATTACCAGAAGGATAAACCAAAGACAGCATGAACAGAAAGTATAATCTCATGCACATTCGTTTCGTGCTTACTGGCGAGTCATCTGTAAGAGCCGGTAATACGCCCTTTAACCACTATAAATTTGGGTGAGGAATGTGGGAAAATACGACGGTACAACCTCGTAGACGAATGTGTAAACATGTAGTAGTGAAGCCAATATCATATAAAGTCTCGACAATGCGACTTCGATGCTAACTCACTCTAAATGATACCAACGAGATTATACTTTACATTCATGCTGTCTTTCGTTTATCCTTCTGGTCATAATTGAACTAGCTTGCTACTAGGTCGCAACACCTAATACAAGAGTGCATAATTATTAGCTCTCCGCAACAGACAGTGTCAATAGGTTTTCGATTTGTATTTATTACAAGCTTACAAACTTGATTTAAAAAATTTTAGTTTCTGAGAACACATCTATATTGCCAGCCCTATTTTCTAGTAGTTATATTTTGATTAAAAAAAGATTACTTGTAAAACTAGAAGTCATCGTTTGACGGATTTATACATTCACTTGACTTGGTCAAGTAAGTATCCGTTATACAATGTACATAATGTCGATGTGTTCGACTGCAAGAAGGTGCCTAGAAGTGGGACTGCCTCTTTGCTGTGATTATAAACAAGGGATGTCATTATGTGACGATGCACCTTAATAATTGTGTTGCAACTATGCTGTACGAATATCATTACAATTTCTTTAAATTAAGATTGCGAGCTTGAAGTAAACACCAATCCCATTGTATTTAATCAGTCGTCGAACAACATAACAAAACTACCGCCAGTCGCAACGCACTGACACGTTTCAACCTTCCATGATCATCACCAGTGTACGACGGCAAACTGACTATCGAGGATCAAACCCCATTGAATATCTATGGAAATCAAATTTAGATATGCAGCTCTCACTTCTAGCTGTCTCGCATAAATTATACTTGACTGGACTTGTCGGCTGCACAATTCCTATGTATTTTATCATTACAAATGTATGAGCGGGACAGATATTTAGACTCATCAAAGTTTATTTAGAAATATCACAGTATCATAATTGAAAAAATATTTTTTAAATTTCAAATCACAATTTGTCAATATAGGTAAATTTCTGAGTACTAAGAATAAATCCTGCGAAAATTGCGCACACCTGCATTGTTTCATGTAAATTGCACTATTAGTGCAATTTTGTATTTACCCCAACTACTTTTCGGCTAGTCCTCGCTTTATATAAATTTCATTTTCATTCATTTTCAATAAGATTCTCCGAGATATCGTAATTATGTATTAGGTGTTGCACACCTAGTAATAAATTAATTCTAATATGACCAAAAGGATAAACCAAAGGCAGCATGAACGGAAAGTATAATCTCATGCACATCCGTTTCGTGCTTACTTGCGATCCATCAGTAGGAGCCGGTATTACGCCTTTTATACATTATATATTTGGGTGAGGAATGTGGGAAAATAGGACGGTAAAATCTCCTAGACGAATTTTTAAACCTGCAAAAGTAAAGCTAACATCATATAAAGTCTCGGCAATGCCACTTCAACGCTAACTCACTCTATAATATATATATATACCGAGTCTGTAAATGATACCAATACTGTGGCTATTGTGTCAGTACCCGATACTAACATTATAGTACCGATAAAGTACAGCTGCGGTTTTCAAACATGGTTGTCTACTTTACTGTACTAGACTGGAGTGTCGGCTTAATTATTTCAATATATATGTATGAGGTATCGTGTATAACATATTGGCAGCTTTCGCCATATAGATGCACGCTTGTAATTAAATGATATTCGAAAAAATGAATAATCACATTAGCAGAAAAATACTGGAGTCATAGTTTGGAGTTATTCGCGATAGTTGGAGTGCAGTGCGGATTTAAATTGCACTCAATTTTGTCAAACTTTTCAATTCATGTTAGACACTTTCTCAGACAAGAAAACCCAATATGATGTATGCAAATTGCCAAAGCATAGACTTTAACCATATGTTTTGGTTTTGCTCATACCACAAATATTCACTTAAAGCACATCAAATTGTAAATATTCGTTGAAGTCCATGAACATATGCATATATATATATATATATATATATATATATATATATATATATATATATATATAATTAGGAACCTCATACTGTTCAGGTTTAGGTGAGGTTTCCAAAGTTTGCGTATAGTTCATAAATGTGTGAAAAATATGCATTTACAAATGACGCCACGAATACCATCTGGCGATTTCTTGGTCTTCGCGTGTGCTTTTTTACCAGATTAAACCACACTCGTCCAAATTTTTGTATGGCTTGTTGTGAAAACATCAGTTAAATTCATTGACGTCATAACCAGAGTTATTGTAATTAATTGGCTAAAGAGGAAATGAGTGTGACAAAGCACTCAAGGAATGTGCGGAGTGTCAAAATAATTTGTAATTTGAAGATTGAGATTGATATCAATCACATTTATTTAAATAGTCGAGAAAGGTAAAAAAGAACTACCATTTGTGAAATCAATGAATGCATAATTATATAACTTACATAAGTTTGGCGTAAGCCACAAAAATATTATGTACATGACTGAATAGACAAGTGCTGCTGATATTACCAATCAATTACAATGTCTCCGAAATTACTAAGGAGAAAGTCACATATTTCGTATCACAGAACTTATATTATTTCATTATTATGATGCAATTGTATGTTTAAGCAAAATTTTCTGTTACGCATCCATTTAACGTTAAGGATATCAGTCAATTTCCTGGTGTACATCAAAGTCAAACATTTACGAATGTCATATAATTTATTCAATTGATTGCGCGAGATGTAATGATAGTTATTTCATTCAAGTTTTTAGGTAATATTATTATAATCAAGGTTGCGGACTTGATATAAACACCTGACCCATTAATTACTTACATATGTCAGTATAAACTAAGAATTGTATAGTGTAGAAAAGGCAATTCATCCAGTAGACCGGTTTCGTCCTTATAGGGAACTCATCATGTACTGGCCAGAATTTTCTGCGGACAGGACTCGAACCTGGGTACTATATGTCGGCGTGATTACTATAGATTAGAGGGTCATTTCTGTATTGTGTTATCTTTATATACGCATTGTAATCTTGTCTGTGATAGCCAAGACAGCTAGTAAGGCCCGAATATGCAACGTACCACATAACTAACGGAGTCAAAACGCAATGAATATATAGTAATTTAATAATGAAATTTGTTCATCATGTAATGGTGTGAAATATTTTACTTTGTGCGTTTGGTTAAAAAATGTGCTTGTACCTGTCTGACATTCGCAAAATGGGTGTAAATAAATGACTACGCCACGATCCTAATTAACATCATATTTGACCCAACTAAGTCAATAACTTCGTGTCCCAATAATATGGAGCATAAGGAACCGAAGCAATAACCAAATCCATTCTGAAATTGGTCAAGGTTTCATTGCCATACTTTTATAGTAAACTATTGGAATATTGGTTGAACTTGCCATGCTAACTCTAGTTCAACTAACTTGTCTTCCTAAGCAAGGGAAAAGATGAACTTTTGCCTGAGACTAAGTTTCGTTTTCTAGCCATGTCTATGTAATATACGATCAAATACGTTTTAACAATAATTGATTGCGCGGGTGGTAGTAACAAGTCTTTAAATCAAGTTTGCGAGGTGATAGCTTGAGGTGAGAGCCGCATATCTAACTTGATTTCATATATATATATATATATATATATATATATATATATATATATATATATATATATATATATATATATATTCAATGCGGTTTGATCTTCGATAGTCAGTTTGCCGTCGTACTCTGATGATGATCATGGAAGGTCGAAACGCGTCAGTGCGTTGCAGCTGGCGGTAGTTTTGTTATGTTGTTCGATGACTGGTCAAATACAATGGGATTGGTGTTTACTTCAAGCTCGCAAACTTGATTTAAAGAATCAAATACATTGTCCTGATATATAGTGATATCTACAAGATGCGGGCGATCAAAATCAATTGGCTTTTGTTATCAATTGACTCAGATTAACTTTCGCTAACATGACTTACCATGTTGTGATGTCTCTTCTGTTGAAACCATAATCATCCCCTAGGAACGTATATAGGACACAGTACAAAATAGACCACTTATTAATTATTTGCATGAGCAACTAAATAACTCGGCAAGGTAAGCCAAAAACGTAATTTGAGAAGAGGCACTGAAAGTATCATATATTGTCTAGCAGTAATCCAAATATGATTAATCTAATTTTGATTGATATTAAATTCGCCATATCCACTTGAGATCTCGACAAAGAGGCTCAAAAATAAGTAGAATTACATAGTAGCAAAAGTGAAGTCTCATATAATTCATATTATTTGAAGTCCATTGTAAAATACTCTCGGCTCTCATGATATTCTACATGATGAATAATTCGATGGCATTCAAGAAGCTATAGTTATTAAATGGCTCAGTGAGTATTGTCATAAGTACCACAAAATGTAATGAATGATGTTGATCGAGGCCAGAGTGTATGAAGCCTTCAGAGATAGTTGAAATTTTCGCTTTTAATGAAATTTAGCCAAAATCGAATATCACCGTGTTGGTACCCTTTTAAGTAATAGTATCTTGAAAACCGTTGGGTAGGCCCTCTCTACACACTCGTTATTAGTTATACATAGTGAGCTGACTTTGAAATCACATTGTTGAAGACTTTAGGTGAAGTTAACCCCTTCACTTCTTGGATAATCATTATCCTGTGAGACAATACTATCCAACAATACTTGACCAAAATGAAAAAAATTTTGGCGAAACTGGATTAATCTAAATTACCCGATCTGCGTTTTGACTAACGCAGTTGTTCTTTTTCCGTTAGTTTTTTCTTTCTTTAACAAAATATTTCGGCTGCCTTTATCGGCAGCTTTCTTCAGTTGGTCCCTCTTCACCAGTTTTAAAAAACCAAACTAATGAAGCAAGCCTCTGCATTACTTACCTGTTCTAACATTTTATTATTATAATCTGATTGACTCATCAGAACTGTGGCTCCTCCTTTATCGGCTTTTAGACATATAACATTATTTGATACTAAATCATTTCTGAGACGTTTAATTTCATAGTTAGGCTTAACTATATTCTCTTGGTGTGTTAAAACCATTGAGGCAACATCTAATTCAAATTTCACCTTATCGTTGTCTGGAAGAAGTTGTGCTGTTTTGACAGCCTCTGTAAATACCTTATTTCTAATCGATCTTTCATTAGTAATAGCCATGTTTAAACCAAGGTTAGGTAGTTCAACTTGATCTCTCTTAAGATACACTATTGATAGGTTTACTATTCTATTAGTGACGATTAAACTAATACTTTCTTGAGATCTATAAATTCCCAAATCAAATAATTTTCAAGCTTGCTTCACTAGTTTGGTTTTTTAAAACCGGTGAGGATGGACCAACTGAAGAAGGCTGCCGACAGAGGCAGCCTAAATATTTTGTTAAAGAAAGAATACTATTGGAAAAAGAACAACTGCGTTAGTCAAAACGCAGACCAGGTAATTACTTGACCAAATTTATAATTAGTATAGGGCGTTGTTCCGGCTCCTACAGATGAGTCTACTGTAGGCTCAAAACGCATGTGCACAGGAGATTACACCTATTGCTTATACCGAATGTAGGATAGCAATCTGATCTTATATGAGATAACTTGTTACACAATATCTAAAACATTAATCCCCCGCGACCAAAAATACATATAAGCATAATTAAATAGTTTTACTTATTTTCCTATCCTTAAATCATCCTCTGAAGTTGACTTCTCACCCACCTTAACAACGTTAATAGTTATGTAAATAATACTTGTGATAGTTTTACCATTATAAACATGGTACGGATAAAAATTAAAAGGATTTGTGAATATTTCATAAGGCAATATCTAATCGTAGTGTTGATTTTGCACAGTACCATCGTCAGTTTTGTTAGATTCTAAGTTGAAAAACACGTTTACAGATTTGCTCTAGTTGTTATGCAATACATTGAATAAGTCCACATTTCTAGGCGTACGATGTGTTTGCCTCATTGACAGATGGGTTCTGAATAGTCCTATCAGCGCGATGTGTACTATCCATTGCAAGCATTAGAGCGTCAATAAGGCAGACATGCCGTGAACCTACAAATGAAGAATATTCAATTTATTACAGATCTGTGTGTGCAAATAGACGAACAATGCCTGACAATCGTAGATAAAACAAATAAGTTATTCGTGTTAATGTTTAGTTGAGCATGCTTTATTTCAAGGTTGTGGAGTTACCTTTCTACTTTATTCTTTCGAATGAAACGATGCTAGTTGGTAAACAGGGGCGTCAATGATACTTTCAAATATTTTAATTTGACTGATAAATAGTTAAATTAATTAATTAACTGTATTTGTGTGCAATTGATTTTCAAATCTAGCTTGTAATACAGAATTATAAATTGACTATTAATGCTAACTATTTTCGTACCCAAGCACTTATTTCGTGTATAATATATTTTTATATGCTTGTGGCCACAAGTTGTGTTTTACTCCTGTGCGTATTGTGTCAACCCTGAAGATGAGACTGGAAATAAGGTCTCGAAAATTTTGGAAAAGAACAATGGAAAATCTTGTTTCAGCGTCATTTTCAGACAATCAGCTGATGGAAGGCTTAAAAAGAAGGGACAAGTGAGAATCCACCAATTGAGGCCAAAAATTATAGCACCTGAAAATGAACAGAATTCAAGATTTTACCGACCTGTAACAAGTCGATTGTAATAAAATTAGGTGCTTGAGTATAAAAACATGTAAAACCGCTTTGACCAGTGTTTGTAGCTTAATAGCTACATATTAGAAGGAGCCGGAGCTGTGCACTAATTTCTCTTTCACTCTCTCTCTCTCTATACATATATATATATATATATATATATATATATATATATATATATATATTTCTTTTGGCTATCATAATGTAAAATGGCGAATTACAAGCAAATAAAATTAAATCTGCTGCTATTCCTAAATTTTCTCTTTTTAAGACGGATCAATAACAGTTTGTATGAGAACACTAATTTTTGCTATTGCGCACGAAGTTACAAGCATTTAATTTAGCAATCATTGTTTGTGAGGATAGTGATAAGTACTATTTAAATAATGGTTACAAACTTAATTTAAATAACATTCAAGCGTGTCTTGACTACCAAATATATGTATTTATTCAACACCCTTCAATAAAATAGACTTCGAATCTTATCAATACCAATAACAACTTAATTATTATTATGTGAATTACCGAGTAATTATAAATATCGAATTGTTCTAAACGATCAGACACAAATATGTACATTAACATCGTTTTCCACGAGAAACTCGCATACGCACACATACAACGAATTTATTTCTGAAAAGCGCTACTTAAACTAAATACAGAAACGAATATCAAAACTTCAGCAAATGATAAACTGAATTATTACACACAAACTAACAGACAAAACTCGCGCCAATTGTAATACACTCGTACACAATGTTAGCAATGAATTTAGTCTAGTCGTTCGGATAGAATTCTAGGTAAGACATACACACACAGGGGAAACAATGGCACATACAAACGCAAGTGCGTTTATTCAGGATGGCTATTAAAGTCAGTATTTGTAATGCATTTACTTGTAAGGCCAAAATATAATGAATTCTAGTATCACGCAGATACACCTTCAAAGAACAAAAGAAAGAAACGTCAAGAGAACAGCATTAAATGCATTTAACAGATTTTAAAGCACGTGTAGAAATAATGCATTATTTGCTAAAATGTGTCGACCTCTGAGTCTGTCACGCGAAATGTAGCTTGATACACTACGTTTTATGACCATTAGTGGTTAGTTGTCATAGCGGATATTATGGGCATAACTGCGTTTTGTATCAATGTGTATGTATGCAATTAGGTTATCTTAATTACTTCACTATATAACCAATTATTCTATATCGCAACATTAAATATAAAAAAAATTATTAGGATTGCATTTTGTGCTCAGATTGTAAAATGCAGTTATTAAAAAATTTACTTTTCAATACACTCATGTTATATTTAATAATTTATTTACTCTTGTAAATGCAAATGTAATATAAAATAGTTTATCAAGAGTAATCGTAGTCAAAGTTAATTTTTTTAGTTGACTATTTCTTTTGCGAAAGAAGAGTAATGACAAACGAATTTCTTCATGATAATTTTTCATCAGTATTTTTCTTGACACGCTCTAAATATAATAACCAGTCATATTATACAAATAAATTTGTCAGTATAAACTAGACATTATATTATGTAGAATCGGAATTTCATCTAATAGACCGGTTTCGCCCCTTTTGGGAATTCTTCATATACTGTGGGTAACGTGCGACAGTATCGCTTAACTGAACTAATTTGTTACTAGGTTCGCAACACCTAATACATACTAATATCGCCCAATGTTTAAAGCAGCAGACTTCTCGAAGCAGTCGTGGCAATGTTCGAGCCCTGTCAGAGGCAATTTATGGATAACACGTCAAGAGTTCTCAATATAGACGATACCGATATGCTAGATGTTTCGTCTTTCTACATCTTACAATGCTTAGTTTATATTGCGTAATGTATGCTTATTACTGGGGTTAGTGTTTATATCCTGATCGCCAGCTTAGTTTAAAACAATATTCATCACCGCCCGCGCAACTAATTTTCGTTTAAGAATTTTGGATGTGTGTGATACCACTTCAATTGCAAAACCAAACAGTTTGTTAAATTTTGAATAAAACAACCGGTTGCTAAATAATTCAGACTTAGCTACATGTTTGATATATATATATATATATATATATATATATATATATATATATATATATATATATATATATATATATATATATATATATATATATATATATATATATATATATATAATTTGTCTAGAGGATCGCAATTTTATAAACAAGTCATAAGATGCACTATAAAAATAATTAACTAATTAGCGAAATGCGTACACTTAAACGCAAAGTATGAAGTTCATCCTGTTACTTCTCTTTTCCTCGGTGTCTAATTCTGGTCTTTGCTTCATAGGTTTTCATTTATCCACACCATTTAACCGAATGTGCCGTGCTCATCACACCACTGAAATTCGAAAATCAATGTGCACATTAATATATTTTAACGTTATTTCAATGTATTGATATGAAAACAACTTAAAAATACTTCAACCAGCAATTTCTTGCGTGTCTCTGTTAAAGTTAGGTTCAGCTTGTACAAAATAAAAATGTTTTCCTCTATTATATTGCCTCCATCTAAAATTTTATTGTGAACATATATCATGATCCATATTTGCGTGTGAATGAAATGTAATAAACGTGAAATACATCGTACAGTTCGACTATTAAAAATAGAGGTTTCTAGATTCTCGTATGTGCGCAAACTGAAATAAAATATTCTCTATTACGTTGTTTCTTATTGGCTATTCTAAAGGACACTAAATTGTGTTTGTGTGTTCATTTGTGATATGAGTATGATATGTTTCTATTCTACTTCATAATGCATAGCTTGTCATGAATTGTATTTATCCATTTAATTTGCATTACCATAACTACGCATCTGCGTTTAGCTAGAATACACCATCATAGGAAAAGTTTGGTTTATGATGTCTACTTATCTACCAATCCTAGACTACTTATTTAATAAACCATTTGAATATTAAATCATTTCACGCAAACAAGCAAATATACACCTGAACATAACTACAACGCACATATAATTAAATTTAGTGGTGTATTTCATGTGCTATCTTTCGCTAAGACTAGCGTATAACATCAGAAAAATTCTGCTATTTTACGTAGAAACATATGTAGAGAAATTTTTCGTTTTAACGCGCATAAACTTTTCAATATCCCAGCCACAGTAAAAAAAACAAAATACATATAATTACGCTCTTTGAGGCAGTTGGCATTGCAACAGCATTACGGTGTATGATTCGAGGTAATTGGCTTAATCGACAACAATTGTAAGTTTTCAATGCACTTGAGTTTAAGCACGCTTGCTGGCTAAACTGTTATTGAAAGTTTTTGCATTTGATAGTCGCATTTTAGCTACTAACATCATTATCCTCACTCTAATCTCCATAGACGGTGACATAATCATCATCATCATAAGAATATCGTCGCTGTTATTATCTCCATCAAAATTATTTTCCAAAATTTCCGTACATTTAACAGTTAAATACTCTTTGTTGTGGTGAACTAATATATATGCAAGTATGTATTAGGTGTTGCGAACCTAGTAACAAATTATTTCAGTTGTGACCAGAAGGATAAACCAAATGCAACATGAGATTATACTTTCCGTTCATGCTGCATTTGGTTTATCCTTCTGGTCACAACTGAACTAATTTGTTATTAGGTTCGCAACACCTAATACATATTTCCGTACATTTATTGATGTCATTACGAAGAGCATTCTCGTCAGCATATGTCTCCTGGATAAAATCATAATTATTGTCATTAAAATCATATTTTATGAGCACTCAAAGTCTTTCTTTAATATTAGTATTAATGTAATTAGAGGCTTATCTTTGTGTGATCTTAACGTTACTCTAAACTTAATTCATTTGATTGTACTATAAATGATTGATTCTTTAATGTAGTGAAATAATGTCAAAGGCACATAGAACAGAAATCAAGAATCTACCAGTTATTGTTAGAATAAATTATGTAATATTTTTAACAATCAGAGATATTAAATGTTCATTGTTATCATGCATAGTTGATCAGCTTTCTCACGGTATGTTTTAAAAGTAGCGGTATTTTAAAATAGGCCTGTGATGTTTGCAAATGCCAGGTTCAACTAACATTAAGTATTTATTATAACAAAAACGAGTTGAATAGGGCCTCGTTCTGTTGCTGCAGAATATATTAAATAACTGCCTCAATGCAATTATAAATGTCTGCTGAATATACTAAATCTCAGTGGACAAATACTGCTAGACAAACTAAGATATTTTTTCTATCAATGAAAATTATCGCTTCAATTTAAACGAAATTGACACCACTTTAAGGACATTACGCATAACAAAGTACACGTAAGAGAATATAATCAATGAACTAATCAGTCATCAATTGCATAGGCGGTAATGACAATTAATTAATTCAAGAATGTGAACTGGTATAAAGTAACTGGGACTTTTATTAAGTGACTGTCAGTTTGCTATTTTTCTAGATCACTAACTAAATATTAATAATTAATTAGTTTAAAATTTATTTCAGCAAATTAACCACAATCGCTATTGGGAAATTTTAAAACCAGATGGATTACACATTCTTCAATAAACGGCATCCATTATGATTATTGGCTGTGTTTGATTTTAGCAGCACTTATACATTTTTAAAACAGTCAGCTAGCTAAGACAATTAAGACTTAAAAGATGTTCGATTTCCTGTACAGAGTGTAATTTAGATGAATACGAATCTAAAGCGTGTCGAATAAATTGTACAACGCATATAACATGTTTGTCTACATGAAGAAAAACTATCCAACAAGTATTGCCATTAAATGTGAAAAAAAGCACGCCTAATTATACTTTCCATTCTTAAGTAAAGTGGATAAAATAAAATATATCGACACGTGCATAGAATAAGTGCCTGATATGAGCATTTGTATCAGCCTCGCACTGATAAATAGGATGACATATATATATATACGTATGCTAATTGAAATATTTGTACAACATCACATAGAATAGCATATACAGATTGGCAGAGTGATAGATAGAC
The DNA here is from genome assembly GCA_029291075.1 of Eudiplozoon nipponicum. Taxonomy (NCBI): domain Eukaryota; kingdom Metazoa; phylum Platyhelminthes; class Monogenea; order Mazocraeidea; family Diplozoidae; genus Eudiplozoon; species Eudiplozoon nipponicum. The sequence continues at coordinate 61,843 of JAQBSW010000402.1, forward strand.
ATATATATATTTATACATAGAAATATAAATGGATTGTTAGGTAAATAGACAGATATATAGATAGACATTTATACGCCAAGAAATACAGACAAATATCGAGATAGTCAAACAGACAGATATACAGACATATATAAAAATTTAGATGAATAGATTATTAATGATTTAGACTGATGGATAATGCGATAGGCAGTTAAATCGGCATATGGATTTATATATTTGTATATTTACAGTTGTATATGTTTATGTATATGCAGATCCATGGATATATATATATTGAAGAAACTTGATAAGATTCGATGATATACATAGAACGAAACATAGATCCAATGTATAGCATTCATAAGGAGTTTTAGTTGTACTAGTAACTTAGCTAACAGACAATCCGGTAGACATGCCTATTAAACGGATATGCCCGCAGATAGAAAGGTTGCTTCTTATTTACATTGACGCTGACTGTATTTTGTGTGTGAGAGTGTGTGTGTGTTTATATTAGAGTTGTGCGCGTGAAGCAATAAAACAATATTTGTCTGCTAAACTAACGTATAGAACTAGATGGGACAAGGCCAAATTTCACCGTACTCTTTACTCTACTAGTATCGAATAATGTACAGTCTGGTTGAACCTATGCCGACGACTGTATGCATTACTTGTTAATTATCTGCTTATTCGCGAAATAAAATATTTTGGAAAAGTTTATTTCTTACAAAAATCGTTAAACTCGGACTTTACAAGTTATGCCTAAATTGCATAAAGTTGCAACTGGAATCTGTGTATAATGTGCTGCTGGTGTACAGATGTTGATCAAAATTGAACCGATCGTTATCCAATGGATATTATTTACACATTAACTACTTAACTGGCCTTAAAATTTCATAACAATTACTGATTTACGCTATCTCCGACTGTGATCATATATGAGACTACTCGGTGTTATTCCGTTAACGTGTGGAGAAAACTTTAACTTCTGTACAAGGCGTGTCTGGTAAACTTGATTACCATAATTGGAAAAATTCGATGCAGTCTGTTCACAATCTCATTTGAGGACGAGCTCAAAGTAAGTAAAAACGGCATTGATGATATTTGTCTAGGAGTAGAGTACTTGGTTCAATAAGTGAGCAGAATTCCCTTTGAATACGGATCGTTTACACAGTATTCTGATTGTAACTCGTCGCATTTCTTGACAGACAGGATTAATATCCTCGATTTTACATAAGGCAATAACTTTGCGATTTATGGAATAACACAATTAGTAGCAATCGAATTCATATAATTCCAAGTGGATTTGACACTATTAGCCTAAATACCGTGCAAAATATGCTTGAAAGTTAACTCGAAACTCATTTCCATTAGTTAATACAAATGGCGTGAAAACCAAAGGAGTGAGGGGACGAATCTGAAACATGTCGCAGGGTGGCTTATTGATTAGAACACCAGATCCTAAGCAGAAGTGCCAAGGTTGAAGTCCGGTCCGCGGTAAGTAGTGAACAGTACGTGATGAGTTCTGAACAAGGATGGAACCGGTCTACTGGATAAATTGCTTTTATATACACTATACGATACGTAATTTATACAGATAAATGTATATACATAATGAGTCAGGTGTTTATATCGAGATCACAACTTTGATTAAAAGAAATTATAAAACAACATCGGAAAATGTTTTTTTGGTAATTTGTATCTAATGACAATTATATTTGATTAGTTGCGTGGATTTTCGACCAGAAATGCAATTTCCATCATTATCTTCTACACCTTTAGTGTGTCGCTAAATTAATTGTTATCACCACCCGCGAAACCAATGTTCGTTTGATTATATTGGTCTGCATTTTATATCAGATTTTTATTGTACATAAAGCATAAGGTTTCGCTTGTAATTCAAATTAGTCGAGGATTTAATTAATTATCCATTTTTTTGGGTTTGAAGCAAAATTACTTGGTATAAAAGTTGTAAATGTGACAACGTGCAAGAACATTGATATAGTAATACTTTGTATTATCTATTCTTGCATGTGTCCTTATTTGACGTCCTGTTATAAATTAGTTGAGAATTCGGTATACACATGTACGCCAAGATAGTTACTATTTACGTCAGGGTAACTCAGTGGTTAGAGCAAAAGATCCCGAAGCAGATGTGCTCAAGTTCGAGCCCAATCCGCATAAAATTCTGGATAGTCCGTAAAGAGTTCCCATTAATGACGAAACTGATCTACTGGATGAATTGTCTTTTCTACTTTATACAATACTTAGTTTATACTGACAAATTAATGTACAAAGCGGGACAGGTGTTTATATAACAGTCTCAAACTTTATTTAAATAAATGTTATCAAAGCCGTGCAACCAATGTTCTCTGTATGACCTAGTAAATAGTTCAAATAGAACCAAAGCAATACACCGAATTTAGCATGAACAAAATGTATAATGTAATGTACCTAATTGTACCTAGTGGCGATTGATCATTAGGAACCAACAAATCGCACAGTGGTAGGTGATGTCGTTTTTAGCCTAGGCATGAGGCTCTCCTTTAGTTTCATGTGCTCAGACTGATTGTTAATCTCCGCACCTGTGAGCACGAAAATATAATGTTATTCTTGTCAACTGCATCGTAATTACATATTGTATACACCGTGTATATTCTGATTTCAAACTTTGATTGGGTTCATGATATCATTTTTTTTGCACATTTTAGTCAAATTAACCTATAAATGAGGTGTGCGGATTTGATATTAAAACAAATCCCGTATTATTTAACAATAATTGATTGCGCGGGTGGTGGTAACAATGCTTTAAATCAAGTTTGCGAGCTTGAAGTAAATACCAACCCCATTGTATTTAACCAGTCGTCGAACAACATAACAAAACTACCGCCAGCCGCAACGCATTGACGCGTTTCGACCTTCCATGATCATCATGATGACTCTCTCCTCGATTTGTGTTCGCGGGCTGTTGCTTTGCACTATCAGTTTCACAAAGATCCGGTTGATTCACATTTTGATGTACACATCGATTAGGGCTTAGTTTTGGCTGGGTGCGAATTCGTCCATTTCTTCCGAAGGCCTCAACATCGTTCATACTAACCATTCGAAATGAGGTACAATTTAAACTTCGATCAGTTCAACGAAATAAAAGGAAATATTTCTTTCATATGCTCAACGCAGCCTAAATTAGAATTTTCTGCAAATTTTATTAAATTAGTATAAAATAACCAAATACCCATTAATTGTTTGCTAAAATTACTCAGTAAAATGCGTATAAACTATGAAAAACACATTATGATTATGAGCAATTTACATGTCCCTGTGAAATTCAGTGAGATTTGTCAATATATTTATCATTAATACGCTGCCTTACTATAGCCACGTTTTTAAATCACACGAAACCTCGACCGTTTAAATACTCCTATATCAAGAATTGCGCCCTACAATCCGACTAATATTTCTTTAAATTTGAATAAAAATTGCATAATATCGCCAGTTGTTTATGCATTAAAAACTGCCAAGCCTTGGCTTTCGTGTGTGGGGAAATTGATTTGTCAAAGAGAAATTGAAAATTCAGGTCCAGCCCAAAATGTATGAAATTACTAGGGTTGCGAGCCACTTATCTTATTTTTCGTTCCTTATATATGCACTGCGGTTTAATTATCGCTAGTTAGTTTTCCATCGTGCTCTGATGAATACCATGGCAAGTCGATACACGTAAACAAGTGTGACTAATGGTAGTCCTGCTATATTGTGCGACTGGTTAGATACAGTGGAATTGGTGCTTTTATCGAGCTCGCAATACTTAGATAAGAATACTTAATCAAATTTTGGCAGTAATTTGCAAGGTCTTATCAGAGTGGTCTTTCGAATTTTCTAGAATATATATATATATATATATATATATATATATATATATATAGAGAGAGAGAGAGAGAGAGAGAGAGAAATAAAATTAAACGAACATTGGTTGCGCGGGTGGTTATAACAAGATTGTGAACTCGATATAATCGCCTGACCCATTATATACATACATTTTGCAGTATAATACAAGAATTGTATAGTGTTGAAGAGGTAATTCATCCAGAAGATCGGTTTCGTCCTTATTGGTAGCTCATAACATATTGTCCACAATTCGCTGCGGAGAAAGCTATAATTGTATATCGTCAAAAGAGTATATAATTTTATAGCAAAACTGCCTTAGTAGTTTCTTTGTCTGTAATATTTTAATTCAACAGGAGACTCGTCCATTTTTCCCCTACGCATATTATGGGTTATTCCTAAAATCAATCGATGGTCAGGTTTTAATACGACCCTAATTTAGGTAAGAATTTCCATTATCCATTTCTTGTTATTCGAATCAATTTTTTGATCTTGATATAAGCATAAGTACCATTGAATGCATGTATTTGTCAGTATAAATAAAACTCTAAAGTGTATAAAATTACTGGATGAATTGTCTTTAACATATTATGCAATACTTGCTTTTTACTAACAAATGTATATATATCTTGTAACTAGTGTTTACATAAAGATCGCAAAACTTGATTTGAATAATGTTTATCACCACCCGCGCAACAAAATTTCGTTTAAATATATATTGTTCATTTCTGTACTACTTCCCCAGGTAGAGTGTGTGCGTTATAAAATGAGAGCAAAGGGGTTGTTAGGTGGAAATTTATGTATACAGAAATGCCATATAAGCTTCACTTAAAGGAAAAGCTTATCTCGAAACACTGGTTAGTATATAATAATAATTGGGTACCAAAACGTTGTAAATCAACGAAAATTAAATCGTACCTCATTTCCAGTGATTAGTACGAATGATTTAGTATCCTTCGGAGTAAGGGCACGAATCAACACCAAGACACCACAAAGATGAACCCGATACGTATTTGTATATTTGCGAAACTGAACGTGCAAATCTACTATCCACGAAAGAAAACCTTGGATACTCCAATTTCCTAACTATTTCCTGGTCCATTTTCCATTAGTTTACGTGCACACATAGAGACTAGTGTGCTTTGGTAGTCCACACAACTCGATACATCCTACATGACTGTATTATCACCTAAGTTAATTTCCTCAAGACATAGTGTTAGCTTTTTAGCATCATCATATCTGAGACTGCCATTCGTGATTTTATAAAATAAAGCATTTAAAAGGTGTAATAACTTAATTGATCATTGTGGATCTAATACGCTCATGTAAAGTACTCAATACTGAGATATACGCAGACTGAAACAAATCCAATATGAAACAACATCGGATCAGAAATCTTTGTTTTTCTATGGTTAATGATATCGACTTAAATAATCTCAATTGTTTAGAATAGAGTATCTTCGCTGAAAACATTTTTATTTGAGCATATAACAAGTCTTGATGCCAATATACATCTCATTCGCGTATTAAGCGATAAGTATTCAGATATCAAAAAATCAAAATTCATAACAGTTACATACTGTTTGTGGCGGTGAACTAATGTATATATATATATATATATATATGTATATATATATATATATATATATATATATATATATATATATATTATATATGCAATTGTGTATTAGGTGGTAGCACCCTAATAACAAATTAGCTCAAATATGACCGAAAGGCTAAACAAAAGACAATATGTGACCCATTAATTACTTACATATGTCAGTATAAACTAAGAATTGTATAGTGTAGAAAAGGCAATTCATCCAGTAGACCGGTTTCGTCCTTATTGGGAACTCATCAAGTACTGGCCAGAATTTGCCGCGGACAGGATACGAACCTGGGCACGTCTGCTTCGGAATCTGGTGCTCTAACCATATGGACGAAACCGGTTCTACTTGGATAGTGCCTCTACCTACTATATAATTCTTAGTTTATACTGTAGTATATATGGAGTCCAGTGTTTGCTATCCAAGACCGCAAGCTGTTATAACTGGTATCTGCGCGACAATGTTCGTTTATTATAAATGTTGTTTCAATACCGCTTCCCCGTAGCAATGTGGTGTGTATTCAGTAATGACGGGTGAAGGCATGTGCTGAGTCTATATCTACGCAAGGAAAAATTGACTAACTAAGTTACATTAGTAGTATATAACTGAAAATTCTTGTGTAATTAACGAATGACCAAAAAACGGGTAACTTCAGTGGTTAGGCACCGGATTCAACCGTGCAATCACGGCCAAACGGCCGGTACTTGATGAGTTAATAAGGACGAAACCGCACTGGATGGTGCCTTTTTCTACACTATATAATTCTTAATTTATGCTGACATATGTAAGTAATAATGAGTCAGGTGTTAAAGACCGCAACCTTGATTATAACTGTGTTATCTACCCGCTTTTTGTTAATGTTCGTTTGAACCCTGTAAAGACATGAAACGACATAATCCCGATGCACGATAACACTGACTCATCGGTAGAGCCATTATTTTTTCATTTTATCGCAGATGTGGAGAAAATACTAACTATCTGTTGTGTACTCCATTAGTAAAACTAACTTCATTTAGGAGTCTTCGACAATGCAGCTCAACATGCTACGATATATATATATATATATATATATATATATATATATATATATGTATATATATATAGAATACAACCAAAATTCATAGCATACCACGCTACAACCCTCCTCGACCGAAACTAAAATATTTAGAATGGGAACTGTTTTTGACAGCGAAAAAAGTGAAAAATATCAATTAAAACTAATTTTGTAATTACTTTAATCAAGTTTCCGATCTTGATATAAAAATCTAATAATTTATGCACACACATTTGTCAGTATAAATTAGGTATTGCATGGTGTATATAAGGAACTTTATCCAATAAACCGTTTTCGTCCTTATTGGAACTCATCACGTACGGTCGAGATCTTGTCGCGGGCGGGCTCGAAATTGAGCACGTCAGCTTCGGAATCGGGCACACTATATAACCACTGAGAGCGAACTGGATTAGACTAATTGTTTTATCACCCTCGCAATCAATGTCCGTTTAATAACACAAATGCTCATTTAAATACCACTTGCTCATGTAGCGTGGTATCTGTTCTATAATGATATTTTGTGAATTATTAGTTGAAACTTTAGGGCTAAAGGGATACTATATAGGCTCCATCTAAAGGAAAATATAACAAAGAAAAATTTGCTCATTCGATTTTCGGCTTCTATGCATTCTACCATATCCGTTAGGCGATGAAACTCGCAAACAGATAAACTTTATATTAATATTCTATGATTGTATATTAGGTGTTTCGCACCTAACAACAAATTAGTTCAAATATGACCAGAAGGATAAACCGAATATAGCATGAACGGAAAGTATATTCTCTTGCCTATTCCTTTCGTGTTTACTGGCGACTCATCAGTAGGATCCAGAATTACGCCATTAACTCACTATATACTTGGTTGAGGAATGTTGAAAAATAGTACAAACAATATCTAATAGTCTATGACATTGCAAAACCCTCCCATATATGAACACTTAGCTTTGTTTTCTCATCTAATCACAATCTAAAAACCAAAGTAATCCTTTACAAATGGGCACTATGCAAAAAACAGTATTCAACTGAAGATTTTAATGTATCTTGGCACGGTTTCAAGAATTGCAAATAATAATTTTGCATCAAATTCTATTGGAATTTTCTTTATTATCTTATAGTTTCAAACTAATCGATTAGACCTTTACGTTGTGACCTAGTTAACCAATGTAATTAGGGCATATTAGCAGATTTACTTATAATCAATCTATTGTCACATCAATAGATGGAGAAACATTGAAAATATATTATAATTGTGAATCCCACTTACTTTTCGGCTACCAAATACAACACAAGAATCGCCACGCCCGTAGTGACATCTTGTTTGGATGCCTAGAAAATACTGAATTTTTTCCTAAATAGAAATGAACCCACCGATTTCATGAGCGATTGCTTATTCTATTCTGTTCATTGTTCAAGTTAACTCAAAAACACTAGTATCAGCAGATATATATATATATATATATATATATATATATATATATATATATATATATATATATATATATATATATATATATATATATATGTCGGTCTAATATACCTGCTTTGTATTTATGGGACTCATTATATGGAGTAGCAGTTTGAATCAAGTTAGAGATAAGGGCAAAGTCATTCACCTCAATTAATTCACGCAAAAATGGTTTGCCGATCATTTTGAGCACTCTTTATTTAACTTCGATAGAAATAGTTGATAAACAATAATTGATTGCACGGTGGTGATACAACTTAAACTCAATCACCACTTGTATTTAACCAGTCGTCGAACAACATAACAAAACTACCGCCAGTCGCAACGCACTGACGCGTTTCGACCTTCCATGATCATCATCAGAGTACGACGGCAAACTGACTATCGAGGATCAAACCGCATTGAATATATATGTAAATCAAATTTAGATATGCGGCTCTCACCTCTAGCAGTCTCGCATACATTGAACTTGACTGGAAATGTCGGCTGCACAATTTCTATGCAGTCACGAACTTTCATGTTGTGGTTTTCGACACACACAACACACACACACATATATATATATATATATATATATATATATATATATATATATATATAGACAATGCAGTTAGGCAATAATTGATTGCGGGGTGGTAACAATGCTTTAAATCAAGTTTGCGAACTTCAAGTAAACACCAATCCCATTGTATTTAACCAGTCGTCGAATGATGATGATTATGGAAGGTCGAAACGCGTCAGTGCGTTGCGACTGGCGGTAGTTCTTTTTATTCCAAGTATTTTTTGAAATGGTTTTGCGGAGTGTAAGCTTCATTTATTCCAATGCCGCGTTTTGCGTACGCGGGTAATAGCTGTACACGGGCAGTTACACAAAGATCCGATTGATCACAATTTCCAATTTGTTTTGTCTTTGATCGGGTTGAGTTTTGGTTCGTCCCAATGGAAATGCTGTCCTATCACATCTTTGTTTACTTTGTTGAACTAACCAGACAATATCTGTAAATATAACACATCAAAATCTAACTTTGTCATTGAAGTAATTAAAAAAATATGCATTTTGTCTACCGTCATAATTTTGTGTTGAACAAGATTGACAGCAAGAAGTTATCGATTCCTATATTGAAATTACAATTCAATATCGCTTTCCAAATAGGCGTGCTTCTTGTTTTATAATTTAACCGATTTCGCTTTTATTTGGGAACACTTCATTACTGTCCATAATTTGAGGCCGTTAGGACTCCAAACTGTGCACCTCTGCTTCGAAGCTTGCGTTCACGGCAAATATTTGCCTGTACCTGAAGAGGTTCCACTAAGACCGAAACCGGTGTAGTCGATGAATTGCCATTTCTACACATTACGATGCGTAGTTTATTCTGACAAATGTGCACAAAATGGGTTGGTGATTTTTATCCTACTCGCATTATTGATTTAAATAATCCCTGAGGTTTCACGGAATAAGTGTGTATGTGCATTTGTCTATTAGACTGAAAGATTTAGTTAATTATGCATACATACACTTGAAAGACATCTAAGTGAATCTAAAGTGATCTCATAATAATCATTGAATTTCACTAGACAATAATACGTCCTGTGTGGATGTGAGAGTGTGTATAAATGAAGCAACCTAAACTACTTGGCTATATTTTGGGTGAGCAGGATGTTGAGAAAAACACTCGGAAAATGAGTGTCATAAATTGCAGATGAAAAACATAGGATGTGAATAACATATTCTTTGAATGAATTTTACAATATTGAAATACGCACCAAACTACCATCAGTGACACATACTTACGCGTTTCTACCGTACATGACCAACGTCAGAGCAGGACAGAAAACTGTCTAGCGAGGATCAAATAGGAATAAATACAAAAGTAAAGTGAAATTAGACATGCGGCATCACCTCTAGTAGTCTCGCATACGTTGTCCTTGACTAGAAACGTCGGCTACAAAATTATTATGTAGTCACGTGCAAGAAACATTTTACAGCTTTCGCCACATTTACATAAGTTATACAATTAAACAATTATTGATCGTGCAGGGTGTGATAACAATTATTTTAATCAAGCTCGCAATCCTGACTTAAATAATTATCCATTGGTATGCGGTACACTGAGTCTGGTGTACCGATCTTAGGTTTACGTTTAGAACGGTCGTTGTATCTCTTCTCGAAGTAAAAATGCTGTCAGTTCAGACAGACACGTTGGGCAAAGTGAAATGGTTATTTACTTGTAGGAAATCCAATTCACGAAATACCTGTTCCTATTAAAATTTAAGTATAATTGTTGCCACCATAATATTGTTAAACTTCAAATCTCTCCAATTTCCAAGGCTTTAGGAATAATTAAAATCCACCTGTTCAACGCCAAATGTAACTTAAATTGAATTACAAATATGTCAGATAGAAATGTTGCAGTTAATTAAAGTGGTCTGTTGTGCAATATCATTTTTCTGCTTTACACTGGGCCACTGATTCAATTAGCTTATACAATCCTAAATCATAAAGGCAAGTTGCTCAACTAAAACGGTGTCACTCGTAAGAGGGTAGCTAAATTAAAGCATATTATCGCGTTTGAGATAAGTGGTAAACATTAACAGTTAAACACTGTTTGGTGCGGAAAACTAATATATATGCAAGTGTGTATTAGGTGATTCCAACCTAGTAACAAATTAGTGCAGTTGACACCAGAAGGATAAACCAAAGACAGCATGAACGGAAAGTATAATCTTATGCGCATTTGTTTCGTGCTAACTGGCGATTCATCATTAGGAGCCGGTATTACGCCCTTTAGCTACTATATATTTGGGTGAGGCCTATAGTAGTGAAAATAACGTCATATAAAGTCTCGAAAATGCGACTTCCACGCTAAATCACTCTATATAATATATACCGAGTCTGTAATGTACATTTTCGGTACTACAATCCTGGTATCGAGTACCGAAACAATAACCATAGTGTTAGTATCCTTTACAGACTCGGTATATATATTATTTAGAGTGAGTTAGCGTTGAAGTCGCATTGCCGAGACTTCATATAATGTTAGCTTCACTACTGCAGGTTTACACATTCGTCTAGGAGAATGTATCATCCTATTATTCTACATTCCTCACCAAAATATATAGTGGTTAAAAGGCGTAATGCCGGCTCCTACTGATGAGTCGCCAGTAAGCACGAAACGAATGTGCATGAGATTATACTTTCCGTTCATGCTGCCTTTGGTTTATCCTTCTGGTCACAACTGAACTAATTTGTTACTAGTTTCGCAACACCTAATACATACTTGCATATATATTAGCTCTTCGCAACAAACAGTATTTAACTGTTATATATTGAATTAAATGATGTCATGCTTACCGCGAAACGTGATAACTGATATCGATCAAGGCCAGAGTGTATGGTTTAACTGGAGTAACAGGTGTTCGGAAATTGTTGTAATTCTCAATTTCGGTGAACTATAGCATAAATTGATATCCATCATGTTGGTACCATGTACCGACTCGGAAACCATAGTGTTAGTACGATGTACCTTTTCGGTACAATAATGTTGGTATCGGTTACTAACACAATAGCCATAGTGTTAGTATCATTTACAGACTCGTTATATATATTATTTAGAGTGAGTTAGCGTTGAAGTCGCATTGTCGAGACTTTATATAATGTTAGCTTCACTACTACAGGTTTACACATTCGTCTAGGAGATTGTACCGTCCTATTATCCTACATTCCTCACCCAAATATATAGTGGTTAAAGGGCGTAATACCGGCTCTTACTGATGAGACGCCAGTAAGCACGAAACGAATGTGCATGAGATTATTCTTTCTGTTCAGGCTGTCTTGTCACATTTGAACTATTTTGTTACTAGGTGCGCAACACCTAATACACAACTGACTACATGAAATATATAAATACAGAAGTAATATAAAAAAATTTACTCATAATCACCTCATTTACTCATATTTACCTATGAGTTTTAAAGCACATTTTAAAACACCATTACGTTAATTTTTATTGCAAAGTCTAGCATAAATGCGGGAACCGTGGGCATTTCAACAAGTTAGTTTGAATAAGGCCAGGTAGCGTGGTCAAGACAAACAAAACCAGAAGGTGTACTCCCATCTACACATACGGTTAAAACATACTGGACAGTAAGTAATGAGTACCCAATAAGTACGAAAACGGTCTACTGGATGAATTTCTCATTCTACATTATACAATTCTTAACTTATACTGACAAATGTTTGTATATAATCTATATCAAGAACGCAAACTTGAGTAAGGTAATTTATATCACCACCCGCGCAACTAATGCTCATTTAGCTATGTAAATGTTTAATTCAATTCTGCATACACAGGTTGGTTATTGACTGTTCTATAATGAAAGAATGGGGATTTTAAGTTGGAACTTTAGATCTAAAGGGATGCCGTATGGACTCCACCTAAAGGAAAGGCTAATCGATAAACATTAGTTATTATCTAATTAAAAATTGTATTTAGTTTGCGGCATGGTGGCCCAATTTCCGCAGCAGACGTGCCCAGGTTTGAGCCCTGTCCGCGGAAAATTCTCAGTGAGGACGAGACTGGTCGATTGGGTGAAATTAATTTTCTACCCATTATCATGCTTAGCTTATATTGACAAATTTATGTACATAATGACTCAGGCGTTTTTATCAGGATCGCAAACTTGAATTAAATATTTAATACTAGTAGCTGATCTGTGAAATTCGGCAATACATTTACGCCTATTACCTAAAGTAGTTTCAGAATAATCTTTTGCACGACAGGCAATTGAATAACTAACTGAGCATAATATTGTGAGTAAATCCTTATTTTGCTCCGCTTTTCGAATTTTCACATCGTAACATTTTCGGCCGTCTTCTAGGCCACCTTGTCAGCGCTAAGCACCTACCCATGCCCTCGGTCCTTATAAAATAATCTTAATTAAATATTATTACTCAATTACTTATGTAAGTTTCCGATTCTGGATCGTGCAAACTTTACTACCATCAATTATTTCGTGCTGGGTAGGAATTCGAGCCCATGGACTTTTCAACGACTGTTTCAGTTATTATGTTATCTATCGATTTTATTTCAACTGATCCTTGAATCAATTTTATCATTCTATTTCTACCACATATTGATATACGGCTACAACCTTCTCAATAATTGAACAATAATTGATTGCGCGGGTGGTGGTAACAATTCGTTAAATCAAGTTTGCGAGCTTGAAGTAAACACCAATCCCATTGTATTTAACCAGTCGTCGTACTCCGATGATGATCATGGAAGGTCAAAATGCGTCAGAGCCTTGCGACTGGCGGTAGTTTTGTTATGTTGTTCGACGAATAGTTAAATACAATGGGATTAATGTTTACTTCAAGATCTTAATTAATTATTTGTCCTATCTTTTCAGTATGACGTCCAAGATCTGATCAATTAACATGCCCATATTTGTGTGCATTTCTGTGTTACATTCTTCCAACCCTAATTGTGAGCCTGGTTTCACTTAAATACTTGGGTTTCCGTTACTTCGATGGGGAGGTTTATTTCCAAGGCTAAGGGATTGTTTAAACATGGTAGGTCTATCGCATTTTGATCCCTTTCCTATTTGGTTTTGAGTTCAGGTTTATCATGACCTTACAATCAACCTCATTCTTCATCTGACTTAAAGTAATTCTAATTTTGATTAAATTTGCTTACGAAAATCGCCATCGTTGCTTCTAACAATCTATTAGAGCACCTAGCTGCTGGCCTTATGCTTCTATTTGTCATTTATTGTCAGACAAAACTTTCATTTTCCCCGATGATTTGACATTAAATTTAGAAGAATACCTATTTAAATATCCTTCCTATAAGCATCTAATCATAATTTTTGACTTTTGCTAATTAATTTTACATTCAGTAATGGTATTTCTACACATGAATATTTTCAATTTTAAATTGAAGCGTGCTCACTTGTTTAACTATGTTTTAATAATTTTTCATTTCATCCTGTCCACGCTTCCGAATAAATAGCATGTTATCCTAGGATCGTACATAGAATTTGGTCTTTATCGACGCCATATCTACGTGATTCCTCCTCGTGTAATTCGTGAAGGAATTAACTTTTGGAAATTGCAATTATTGTCTCATTAGAATAACACCAATTTTCTTAATTGATTTCATCATAAATATAAATTAATTAATATCCATACATGCGTTCATCATCTTCATAATACGCTTCATCCAAAATTTAATTCTACAAATAAAATTTGATGATCAACCAAGAAAGGCCGATAACTTCCCATTGTTTTTTGTACTTGTTGCTGGTGCCTACTGATACAAAATACGAACATATAAAAAAATCGCTTTCATATAATTTGAATCTATCGACATATTATACCAAAAAATATGAATAAATTAATATTTGAAATACAACTTATATTTTATAGAAAGAGTGGGAAATTTTAAATGTTTTGGATGATGGCTTAGTAGTTAGACACAGATTCCGAAGCAGACTTACCCAGGTTAGACATCTGTCCGTGGCAAATTCTGGGTAGTACATGACAAGTTCTAAATAAAGACGAACCCTATCTATTGGATGAATTGGTTTTTCTACATTACACGATGCTTAGTTCATATTGATAAATGTATATAAATAATTGGCATTGAGTTTATATTACGATCAAAACACATTTAAATAATTAATAATAATATTTATATTATCAGTGTGGATTAGGCACTGAGTACCTAGTACTAAATTAAATCATATATGACCGAAAATATTATATGCTTTATAACCACCACATATTGGTTCAGGAAATATGGGACAGGTGTATGAGATGAATAGTCTTTTCTGCGTTTTTCGTAGTTAGTTAATAAATATAATATATATAAATATATATATATATATATATATATATATATATATATATATATATATAATTGGATTGTTGTTTATATCATAATTCCAACCTTGACTTAGATAAAGAATATTGCAGTTGTTAAGTTCACATTTTCTTTAGTAATATATTTAATATTCCTTCAGCAAACCATTATCACACACACTGTGCAATTAATAATTATAAATATAAATGAACACGATAAAACGAAATTCCACACCCGGTTTATTAACTGTGCATATTTAGTGTGAAGAACTGTCAATTGAAGAAGTTATTTCATTTAATCATGGTTGCAACTGGAGTGTTTACTGAAAATGAGTTAATATTAGGGAATTAGTCATCTGGATGAAATCAGAGTTTTTTTTAACTATTTCATATCTTTCCGTGAAGAAGCATAATAATTGGTTTTGTCATCTTGAAATTATTTAACCTTAATCAAGGAAGTTTCCAATGAATTTGTCTGAATAACTGCAGACATTGGACGTAAATTATTATAATCAAGGTTGCGGTCTTGATATAAACGCCTGACCCATTAATTACTTACATATGTCAGTATAAACTAAGAATTGTATAGTGTAGAAAAGGCAATTCATCCAGTAGACCGGTTTCGTCCTTATTGGGAACTCATCATGTACTGGCCAGAATTTGCCGCGGACAGGACTCGAACCTGGGCACGTCTGCTTCGGAATCTGGTGCTCTAACCACTGAGCCATCCTGCCGCACACTACACTGCACACAATTTTCAGTTATATACTAACTAATGTAACTTGGTTAGTCTATTTTTCCTTTAGGTGGAGCTCATATGGCATCCATTTAGACCCAAAGTTCCAACTAACCATCCCCAATCTGTCATTACTGAACAGACACCACACTACATGGGGAAGTGGTATTGAAATGAACATTTATATAATTAAACGAACATTGGTTGCGCGGGTAGTGATAACAATTATTATAATCAAGGTTACGATCTTGATATAAACACCTGACCCATTAATTACTAACAAATGGACGTAATTTTTTTGTTTAGCAAAAAAAGATAGGTTAATTAATTAATTCCCAATCGTGCATACAATTTCTTTTGAACGTTCATCGGAAGTAGTGCTAGATATTCCACAGTTTTAGTGCTGGTATCTGCTTAATATTTAAGACGGGAACGATTCTTACCATTAGATTTTGCATTATTCGAGGGATTGCCTAAACTATCTAGTCCGAATTTTACAAAAGCATATTCAAATTGCTTACAAGAGTAACACTCTGTATTGTGTGTGACGTATAATATGAATTGTAAGGCGATCTACGATATCGGCACTCCCATGTTTACATAATTCATATTTCTTTTTATAAACTGTATTTAAACTATATTTTTCTCTCATGCATCAGATGAGAATCAATTCTTAAAATGAAGTTTGACAAATTCAAATTAATCGCACTCTTGCAAAACATATCTAAACTACCAATTACTAAAATCAAGGTTGTTTCAGTAATTTTCTTTTGGGAAGATATTTCGGCCTAGTTTATCATAATTAAACGAACATTGGCTGCGCGGTTGTTGATAACAATTATTATAATCAAGGTTGCGGTCTTGATATAAACACCTGGCCCATTGAGTACATACATTTGTCAATATAAACTAAGAATTGTATAGTGTAGAAAAGACAATTCATCCAGTCCTTATTGGGAACTCATCACGTTCTGGCCAGAATTTGCCGCGGACAGGACTCGAACTTGGGCACGTCAGCATCGGAATCTGATACTCTAACTACTGAGCCACCCTGCTAACACAACACAAAAAAAATATATATATATATATATATATATATATGTGTGTGTGTGTGTGTGTGTGTTTGTTTGTGTGTGTGTGTGTGTTTACAGCTAAGAAATTATTTGATTTTAATAACAAAATATCAAAGAAATATTAGCAGCACTATCAATAAATGATACTTAATTTGGAATAAATTTCCTAAAAGCCTAATATCGCCAACTCGTATATTGATTCTATCCGCTAATTTTGGTTTGGTAGATGACTGTCAAATGTGTACCATCACTTCAGTACGATGAACCTCCAGTTTCCCTCTTCTCCTTTGTTTTGTTTGAACCAAATTCATTTAGGAATGTTTTATCATAGTGACGTTTCAATTATTTAAAAATGTACTACTAATATTTTATTTAACATTGTTTCGTATTTTATGCTTATATCTTATTATTCTGCTATGTTCAGCTTGATTCATTCATTTATTGTTTATAGTTGATCATCAAACTGAAAAGACATCTTCGTGTACGTTCTAGTTGTGGATGTTACTAGTATACAAAAAATGACCTTACGTAGTTATTGTAGTATTTGGAGTTTCTTTAATGCAAATAGCACTTTTGTATTTGCAAACATTGAAATTCTGGCTAAGATCCATACAAAAGAAAAAAATTTGCTAAACTGTTATACATCATCTTATGGACAATCCAAAATTTATAACATCAATTTTGCATTATTTTTATTCCGTCGAACGGAAATATCAAGATTTTACATTTATATTAAAGGTTGACATTCACCATAGTACAAAAATAATTGCTTAGTGGTAGAGCCTTCTAGTAACCACATGCTTAAAGTCTGAAACGGTTTTTCTATTATCTAAATAAAGTTTCTAACCCGAGACTAGCACAATTTCCAGGTTATATAACACTCTAAATTAACATCAGTCACACGTGCTGAGGCCTTTTTTCCGTCCGTTGTCATCACCAGATCACGTCTACAGACTGGATAACGAGGTTCAATCCGCGATGTTTATATGGTGTATTGAAAATCTGAAACATGGCTCTCACCTCTAGTGAACTTGCATACGTTTTATGCAGTCAAGAACATTCTAATTTTGCAGCTTTTGCCACACGCATAGAAATTCTAGAATAAATAAATTATTAGTTATCCGTTGTTATTATCTGACATATGCATTCCGATGCCCGCCAACTCAGTGAAATCACATTATTTGATGACTTTACAAATCAATGTTGCATTATTTAGCCAACGACTTAAAATTTATATTCGATCTAGGTCAAAACGCGTCAGTGCGTGCGTTTATTTTTCCACGACTGATCAAATACAATGGGATTCAAGTTCGCAAACTTGATTTAAAGAATTTTTACCACCATCCCCGTAATCAGTGATTGTTTAATAACTAGTTTGTTCGATGATAGTAAATTTAAGCATATCTGATTTCTTCTTTATATGCGTACAAACAAAATTCAAATAATTAAATAACATTTAGATAAGTCTATAGCAGTGTTCTATAATTGACTGCATAAAAGTTGAGCGGCTGAAATGCCTTTAAAGTAAATATGTGAGACTGCGAGCTATGTAAACTGACTTGTTATTTTCAATAAAAATTATGCGATATGATGATTGATCCTCGCGAGCAAGTTAAAGCGTCTTCTCTGAGGTGGATCATGGAAGGAAAAAATATGTCAGTATGCATGAATGAGAGAAGTGCTACTGGTTAACTAGAGTTTCTTTAGCTTATATCTCAAGTACGCAAAATTAATATAAGCCATTTAATTAACAAACGTACAATCACAAATTGCATAATTAAACGGTTAATTAATTTGCGCGGTTCATATAAACACCAATCCCGTTATATTCATATTTGTCAATATAAACTAGCCATGGTATATGGTAACATCGACAAGTCATTCCATAGAACGGTTTCGTCCTTTTAGGGAACTCTTCAATTACTGTCGAAATAAAAGTTATTTTTATCTTCTTAATCAATGATTGTGTGTAGTGTACGGAAAGAGGGCGCAGTGGATATACTCACAGACTCCGAAGCAAAGTTGCTCAGGTTCGAGCCCAGTCTGTGACAAAAATTCTGACTGTACTAGAAGAGCTCCAAATAGGAACGAAGCCGGCGACTGGATGAACTGCATATGCAATTTTATACAATGCTTAGTTGATAATGACGAATGCATATATTACGTAATTGACGTCTACATCAAGCTCGCATCCTTGACTTAAATACTTATATCGACTTTCCTATGTTCATTTTGCTTCCTAAATATCTATGTATAGTCTTTGTTGTTCGATCATGGTGGGCTAGATTTTGATAGACACAAAAGCGATTACATATTATTAAGTAAATGCAACTGAATGTGGTTTCGCAATGTTGTACCACTGACTAACTAATTTATGGTTTTTGTATCTATTTAAAGTGAAAATACCTGACTTAAGTAAATGAATAATATGAAATATCCTAAATAGATTTTAACCTATCATAATTTCCGTTCATTATTTGAAGGCAAATATAACGGATAAATCAATTAAACTATCACACATGTTTCAAACTTAAGGAATATATAATATTGTACCTAACAAATAAATATTTCACGTGAATCAAAACGGGTGCATGTATAGATTTAATCCAACTAATTTATTACCTCATGGTTGGATAGATGGATAGATGGATAGATGGATAGATGGATAGATGGATAGATGGATAGATGGATAGATGGATAGATGGATAGATGGATAGATGGATAGATGGATAGATGGATAGATGGATAGATGGATAGATGGATAGATGGATAGATGGATAGATGGATAGATGGATAGATGGATAGATGGATAGATGGATAGATGGATAGATGGATAGATGGATAGATGGATAGATGGATAGATGGATAGATGGATAGATGGATAGATGGATAGATGGATAGATGGATAGATGGATAGATGGATAGATGGATAGATGGATAGATGGATAGATGGATAGATGGATAGATGGATAGATGGATAACAAAAGTGAGATGGAAACGTGAACAGATGTGTATTATTATTGATGAATAAAATATATTTTCTTCTTGCGTGAATACAATGTTTCCATACTTACGCTATTCGTTGTGTTGTCTTGCTTTGTTTATTACCCGTTTATTTGTAATCTACAGTTTGCTGCTGGTTGCACGATGAATTTGCTTTGGCATTCTTTCTCCACTTTACAACTTTTACGATTTTATTGCCGAGCTGGATCTGACATAGATTTTAGTACGCTGTCAATACTATTTGTCGCAGAGTCAAGTCCTTTGTATCTATTTTTTCATTCAGTCAAAATTGCATTTAATCAATATAGCATTCAACACTGCATTATTTATGCCACCTAATCAGCGAAGTTTACTGACTTTTTCCGTTTATCGTTAGATATAGTTGTATAGATTTTATGAATATGACAAACCGTGGAACATATCATATTAGAGGGCAATTGCAGAATTTTTTGAAACAAAAGTTATAATACAATTAGCGCCTGGGTTTGGCGTCTACTGCCTACTCAGCAGATCTAGCCTGTACTGCTCTGAAAACCAGTGTGTTTCGTCGATTAATGTGGGGAAAATGGATTTATGGTAAAATAAAACAATAATTGATTGTGCGGGTGGTGGTAACAATTCTTTAAATCAAGTTTGCGGGCTTGAAGTAATAACCAATCCCATTGCACTTAACCAGGCGTAAAACAAAATAACAAAACTACGCAACTGGCGGTAGTTTTTTTATGTTGTTAGACAACTGGTTTAATACAATAGGATTTGTGTTAACTTCAAGCTCACAAACTTGATTTAAAGAAATGGATGATGGCTTCCCAAAACCATAAGCATTAATACAGTAATTCATTCATATATGCTTGGGATTCGTGTCCTATATTTCTTGAAAAATGTATTCTGGGTTTGTGGCGCAGTGCCAATTAGAATTCTATGCTATATGACAGCAACCATCTTCTCTAAATTTATGACTTATTCAACGGAAAAATAATTTATTTCCAGATTGGTCCATTATCAAAGCTCAATTATATATGAATGTGTGGAGCAATAAAGGAAATGATATTATAAGTCTAAATTGCCCACGATAGGCTCTTCCAATTACCTTTTTTCCTATGATGCCAGGTTGTTTCCTCAACAAGGAAACAACCTTCAGACTGAAAATTTGCGGAATGCCAGCTTCATTCGATTTGTGTGCGCGTGTTGTCGCAAAGATCAGATTGACCCCCATTTCCAGGTACGCATCCGTTTTCTCTTTGCTCAGGCTGGGTGCGTATTCGTCTCTTTCTTCCGAAGGCTTCAACATCGTTCATACTAACAACTGGAAACCAGGTTCGATCTTATCTTCGTTGACTGTCGGTGTTTCGGCTTAAAAATTCCCAAACCATCCTCAGGCCTCTAGTCTCAATTTCACAGTAAGATTCTTAAAATAGCAGATTTAAGCAAATGACATTTTCTTATATCCGCTATTGTGAGCATTTTGACTATGTGTGTGTGATTAGCGGCCTGATGACGGAACGGGAATTTCCGTTCCAAAACGTAGCCAGTCAACGAATTTTAGATTGCATCTCATTTCCAGTGGTTAGTGTGAACGACGTTGAATCCTTCGGACGAAAGGTACGAATACCCACCTAGCCTGATCGAAGACAAATCAGAAGCGTACTTGGAAAAAGGAATCAATCGGATCTTTGCGAGACAGCTAGTGCAAAGCGACAACCCGCGTGCGCAAACCGTGGAGATTCCACAAATGAAGCTGTCACTCAGCAAACATTCAAAGGATATTTGTCCTAATTATATAAATTTTAGTTGTTCATTCCTTTTTATAACTGCAAACGACGGTTGTCCTCATGATGGCTTTAAGTGACTATATCGTGCCAAAAATTTGTCTAATCGAAGTGCTAATGAAATCGCATCTAAGTAAGACTTACCTTCCTAAAAGCCACGTGAAACGACCCATAACTGAGCATTCCATATCAAATTCAACAATCTATATAATTCTATCATTCTGTGTTCATCCGCATAAAATTCTATCAAAACAATAATTTAAACCAATGTAGCGAACTTGATATAAACACCAATACCATTTTGTATACATATTTCAGAGTAAACTAAGCATCGTTTTATTTAGAAAATTTATTTAATTAGTAGACCGGCTTTGGCCTTATTGGGATTACTTCAAGTACTGTCCAGAATTTGCCACAGGTAGGCTTGAACGTGGGCACATTTACTTCAATGTCTGAGGCTCCATCCACTTCAATTCGATATAGCTTCTCCAAACGGAAGGATATCCACTGTATAGTAATAAGTTGGGGGCTGTTCAACATTATACGATGCTTGGCTTATACTGAAAAATGGAAATGTAATGGGATTGGTGTTATTATGAACCTTAATTTAAATAATTGTTATCACCTCCCTCGTAATGAATGGTCATTTAATTAATTTAGCAAACCTACCTATTTGTGTATGATTGTAAATTTATGTGCTGGTCCTGACGTGCCCAGGTATCAGAATTAGGTGTATTAGTAAAATTATTCTATTAATAAGAAGCCACAGAATCTTCGGGCAATATTAACAAGAATAGCAAACTTGAAATGTTTTTATTAGAAAGTGAATGATCTGTCGAATGACAGTCATAAAACTGAGCTAATCGCTTGTTGTTGTGTGTATCATTTTTTCACACATTCACTTAGCAGACAACAGTTTACGACAATTCACAATCCAAATTGACATAAAACTGTCAATGAGTGCTCAATTAGCATATCTGTATAAGTGACGATATTTTGTGGAATAAGAAAGCCTAGACCGCATGTGGTGCCGTGACTGTTTTTGTTTGTCATATGTTAATTTGCGTCAAGTATTTTCTACAATCAAGGTTTGGCATTCGCATATTTATGGTGATCTAACGCGGCAACAAATTTGCGATTTTGGAAGACAAGCATCTTCGTTTTTGCACCTCCCGTTGACCAGAGTATTTGTCTCAACTACTGGTCTAAAGAAAAACGAATTTAAGTTAAAATTATACATCAACGACCACATGCATACACGTTTTTGTGGTTTGTGTGTGTGTTATTCTCACGCAATTACGAATGTTTCTTGAGTTCTTTGATTCAAACGATGGCCAACAGTCCCATGGCGAAATTTAATAATGATATTCGAGACTCCAAATTGGGATGTGCATTTGAATGTGTCGCGATTTTGGCTATAGAACAGTGAGGTGAATGACGTATGTTCAATTCCCAATGATAGCTTAGTACAATATCATACACAAGTATGTTATTTATTCCTATATTATTTGGTCCATATGTCTCATGACAGCCAACTTTATTCATCTAAATACCTAATTTGATTTAAATAATGGATATCACCACCCGCGCACTATATAGTTGCTTTAATACCTTGAATGCTACATATATATTTGAAAAAAGGTGCATTGGCTTAATGCAAATAAGAAGTCTCTATAACACGTTTCATACTTTACATCTTAATTTTTTACTTCTAGCATCTACTTATAGATACATGTCAAGGCTTTTAACGTAGCAGGCACTGAAATCTTTCTAGGTGCCTATTGGTTAATTAATTCAACTTCCAGGCATCAAATCACCGGTACGAAACTAACTGAAAGTCCTGCCTACCAATGACATATTGTCCAGTGGGACAAAACCATTGACTTTTAGTTGTGTTCTTTAAACTCAGTATATTGACATGAAGATTCCGTCGTGCAATGGGCAATTTCTTTATTCTATTGCTCCTGTGTCATCATCATTTCCAGCCACACAAAAGTCAAGTGACTAATTATTTTCTATGCTGAAAATATATACATTAGAAACGATATAATTTTTCTATTATGTCATTCAAAGAAACGGCACACCACCTGATCATGGCGAGCGTAAATACATGCTGAAATATTAACGTAATAAGGAGCAGATGGCATTGCAGCAATCGTTCACGGAACTGGCTTTGCATAAAAGTACAAATCGAAACTAGAAATTTAAACAAATGCTTCGACTTGATGGCATTGCAATTAAATAATAATAATAATAATTGATTGCGCGTGTTGTGGTAACAATTCTTTAAGTCAAGTTAGCGAGCTTGAAGTAAGCACCAGTCCCATTGCATTTAACAAGTCATCGCACAAAATAGCAAAACTACAATTCACACGCACTGACGCGTTTCGACCTTCCATAATCATCATCAGAGTATGACGGCAAACTAACTAGCAAGGCTCAAACCGCGTTTTATATATAAATGGAAAGCAAAATTAGATGTGCGGATCTCACATCTAGTAGTCTCGCATACATTGCATTTGACTGGAGGTTGTTTTGGAATGCTGATCAATGACTGGTTATATACAATGGCATTGGTGTTTACTATAAGCTTGCAAACCTGATTTAAACAATTGATGGCCTTTTGTATGTGGCAATACGCCGTGCAATCAGTAGTCGTGTTGATTCGTTCTTAGAAATTTAATCGCTTGAATGTGGATAAATAGTTGAAATTTCAAGGATAACGAAATATCTTACTAAGTAATAAATGACAGGTATTAATAAAAATACTAAATAAATAGATAAGAAAGGAAAGTAGATACAAATATATTTAGGTGATAGATTGACGTTATGACCGGAAAAACTATGTCAAAGAAATGTGGTTTTTGGAGCAGTGAGCGATACAGGAACATGCATATAGGAGGAAAGTGCTGGGGATGGATATACTACCTTATTTCGAAATATAAAGTTGTGAAAAATCAAAATTAGATAGGTAAACATGCAAATTGCTTGATAGAGAGGCAAATGGTTGTCCATGATGAGAATCATAAAAATGATTTATAGAAAGGAGCCATTACATAAAGATAGAAGGACAGATAGACAATAAATTAACATGTATATAGATAAAGGAAAGTAAAAATATCTAAAACTTTATGGACATATGGATTTTAACATATATATATTTATATAGACAACCTGATAAAATATACTTATGCAGTTAAACATAATAGAAGAATAGGTTGATTCAGACAATTGGAGTTATAAATAAATAGAGAGAAAGATGGGTGCGTCAGAATTAAATAGACTAAGAGACAGATATATATATATATATATATATATATATATAAAGTATTCAGACCGAAAAATATTTGCTGGATAGATGGATAGATAGACAGGTATATTAATAGATATATTGATAGATACACATTTATATAGATAAACAGATAGACATATTGATAGAGAGGTAGATAGATAAATAGATGGAAAGACAGAAAGAAAGAAATATATAAGTGATTGATGAAAGGACATACGGATGAATGATAATTAGTTAAGTTCTTCATTATTTCCACGTGTAAAAAGGTTGATACGTGATTAGGTAACAAGGCCAGTACGTATAGACTAGGTTGTTTTGTAGGTATGGTAGATATGCTGTTATATAGTTTTCATTAGATGTGTGGTTAGCTATAAACGCAGAATTGCTGTTTCAGATTTACCATTAATCATTATTTATCCAGATTGATATAGTGGCACTTTGATTATAACTATGAAGGTAGAAATATTCTATGAAATATTTTTTAGAACGATGCAATATTTAAAAAATGGTGACCCCATAAATGCTTATCTATCACTTTAACATTGAAGTTTTAATATTTTTGTAAAAATAAATAATCTTACTCTGTATGTTGTTATCGATTAATTTTTTGTTACTTTTAAGTTGGATAAAAGCAACCATTTGATAAAAATGAAAACTAAGTACGTTTATAACGATTTGTTATTTTTATACATACTACCTAGCTCCAATGCATTATTATATAAAAGAAAATTTAAACGTATGCTTGAGAACACATTTGCATCTCGCAGCAAATCATATTCTGGTTTTGTTTACCGCCTTTTGATTTCGGTGATGCCTATTTCACAGGTGTGAATATTCAGTTATATACATGTGTGATACGTATATAAACGCATGTACGTTTGCATTAATGCTTTTGTGGGTTTTGAACGCATGACACGTGAATCCAGGCCAACTAGCACGCGTATAGAGATGAGCTATGCGAAAGCACATGTTCACTTTACGCATTCAACATTGGTTACAAGAACTGAATCAAATACAAATTAAACGGCAATATAACTACTGATACTACTACTACTACTACTACTACTATTACTAAACAACAACTGATATTATTAATATTAACAATATTAATAAAAAACCTTCAAATTAGTGAACTTGCAATGTGTATTCAAAACCAGGTATAATACGGCGTTTATTCCATTGTGTTCTATGATGAGCCGTCTCGATTTAAGCTGAATCCGTTAAATGTTTCCACAAATTATTTTTATTTTTAATCCCTGATTGCTACCGGTGTCTAGCTCTAATATATGCTTCCATTTGCTTGGTTGACTATTCTATTATTAGTAATGCACATAAATGTACAAAGGATCTTCTATCGTTTGAATGAAACTCAATTCAACAGGTTAATTTAAGCGTCAGATTAGTTCGTACATTCCTCCACGGATGAATCAATTTCGTGTTTATATTTACTGGGCCCGGCATTTGACCCACGTTTAATAATTGGAATAATGTTGCACAACTGTTACACAATGATGTTACATGAATACAATTCTGTGGTTCTATAAAAAAATGCATTAACAATAAAGTTAATCGTTTCATTGATTTTATTATATTTCATTCAAACGGTCTAAATTTTGACTGCAATAGTAGTTTAGCCAGCTCTTCAGTCGTTCATGTTGGATAAACTGCGTTGTGGTTGGATTAACAGATACCTTGCTTCATGGCGTTACCCTCATCGTGTAATTATTACCTGAGATTCTGCGGCGCTACAAAGCAGTAATAATTGTGAAACATCAAAAGTATTGCCTTGTGGATTATTTACACACAGTTCTAGGAATTACTTTTTAAATGTGCCAGCGAATATTCGAAAAAAATCACATTTAGGTAAGCCTCGTGTATGAACATAGTATTTTGTCTGTTTTTTCATTATATTTTCTCGGCGAATAGTGGACACATAAGATAATATTTTCAAAGAATGTTCATGCATAAAAGATATACATAAAAGTTGATATCGTTTAATAAAATAAACACTAATACATACTTGCATATATATTAGCTCTTCGCAACAAACAGTATTTAACTGTAAATAAACACTGACAAAAATATAAATATACGAGTAACTATTATTATAATCAAGGTTGCGGTCTTGATATAAACACCTGACCCATTAATTACTTACATATGTCAGTATAAACTAAGAATTGTATAGTGTAGAAAAGGCAATTCATCCAGTAGACCGGTTTCGTCCTTATTGGGAACTCATCAAGTACTGGCCAGAATTTGCCGCGGACGGGATACGAACCTGGGCACGTCTGCTTCGGAATCTGGTGCTCTAACCACTGAGCTATCCTGCCGCACACTACACTATACACAATTTTCAGTTATATACTAACTAATGTAACTTGGTTAGTCAATTTTTCCTTTAGGTGGAGCTCATATGGCATCCATTTAGACCCAAAGTTCCAACTAACCATGCCCAATCTGTCATTACTGAACAGACACCACATTACATGGGGAAGTGGTATTGAAATGAACATTTATATAATTAAACGAACATTGGTTGCGCGGGTGGTGATAACAATTATTATAATCAAGGTTGCGGTCTTGATATAAACACCTGACCCATTAATTACTTACATATGTCAGTATAAACTAAGAATTGTATAGTGTAGAAAAGGCAATTCATCCAGTAGACCGGTTTCGTCCTTATTGGGAACTCATCAAGTACTGGCCAGAATTTGCCGCGGACAGAATACGAACCTGGGCACGTCTGCTTCGGAATCTGGTGCTCTAACCACTGAGCTATCCTTCCGCACACTACACTTCACACAATTTTCAGTTATATACTAACTAATGTAACTTGGTTAGTCAATTTTTCCTTTAGGTGGAGCTCATATGGCATCCATTTAGACCCAAAGTTCCAACTAACCATGCCCAATCTGTCATTACTGAACAGACACCACATTACATGGGGAAGTGGTATTGAAATGAACATTTATATAATTAAACGAACATTGGTTGCGCGGGTGGTGATAACAATTATTATAATCAAGGTTGCGGTCTTGATATAAACACCTGACCCATTAATTACTTACATATGTCAGTATAAACTAAGAATTGTATAGTGTAGAAAAGGCAATTCATCCAGTAGACCGGTTTCGTCCTTATTGGGAACTAATCAAGTACTGGCCAGAATTTGCCGCGGACAGGATACGAACCTGGGCACGTCTGCTTCGGAATCTGGTGCTCTAACCACTGAGCTATCCTGCCGCACACTACACTACACACAATTTTCAGTTATATACTAACTAATGTAACTTGGTTAGTCAATTTTTCCTTTAGGTGGAGCTCATATGGCATCCATTTAGACCCAAAGTTCCAACTAACCATGCCCAATCTGTCATTACTGAACAGACACCACATTACATGGGGAAGTGGTATTGAAATGAACATTTATATAATTAAACGAACATTGGTTGCGCGGGTGGTGATAACAATTATTATAATCAAGGTTGCGGTCTTGATATAAACACCTGACCCATTAATTACTTACATATGTCAGTATAAACTAAGAATTGTATAGTGTAGAAAAGGCAATTCATCCAGTAGACCGGTTTCGTCCTTATTGGGAACTCATCAAGTACTGGCCAGAATTTGCCGCGGACAGGATACGAACCTGGGCACGTCTGCTTCGGAATCTGGTGCTCTAACCACTGAGCTATCCTGCCGCACACTACACTATACACAATTTTCAGTTATATACTAACTAATGTAACTTGGTTAGTCAATTTTTCCTTTAGGTGGAGCTCATATGGCATCCATTTAGACCCAAAGTTCCAACTAACCCGCAATCCTTGATTGTAATAATTGTTATCACCACCCGCGCAACCAATGTTCGTTTAATTATATAAATGTTCATTTCAATACCACTTCCCCATGTAATGTGGTGTCTGTTCAGTAATGACAGATTGGGCATGGTTAGTTGGAACTTTGGGTCTAAATGGATGCCATATGAGCTCCACCTAAAGGAAAAATTGACTAACCAAGTTACATTAGTTAGTATATAACTGAAAATTGTGTATAGTGTAGTGTGCGGCAGGATAGCTCAGTGGTTAGAGCACCAGATTCCGAAGCAGACGTGCCCAGGTTCGTATCCTGTCCGCGGCAAATTCTGGCCAGTACTTGATGAGTTCCCAATAAGGACGAAACCGGTCTACTGGATGAATTGCCTTTTCTACACTATACAATTCTTAGTTTATACTGACATATGTAAGTAATTAATGGGTTAGGTGTTTATATCAAGACAGCAACCTTGATTATAATAATTGTTATCACCACCCGCGCAACAAATTATACGAATAACTGTGAAAGACCACTTGTTCCTATATGGGAAACATACTCAAGAGAATACAGAACAAGAGAAATATTATTTCATTGTTGGCTCTATCATTGTTAAGTTTCACACATTTAATTTTTGGAAATTATCGGCATTGTTACTTCAATATTTACATGAATATTACCAGCTCCATGTTGGAAACTGAATTTGGTCTTATTATATTTATTTATTAATTCAAAACAGTAAATGTACTGACAAGTTATCATTAAATTGAATGGCGATGCTAGCATAACATGTTTTTCTTAATTCCAATTTTGACTGCTGCCCCCAAATCATTCTATCACACATATCTCATTCTACTGGAAAAGATCTGGCTATTCCTTGACGTTTTTATGTCTAAGCTTTGCTAATTCAATGGAAATGTAGAGTGTTAATTTCGACGCCCTATTGTCGGTAACAGAACACAGGTGACAGTCTGGCTTTATAGTCGTGCGACAGAGGGAGAATCTACATGAATTTGTGCGTAAGGATTGATGAACCTGGTAATAGGTTATTTTGTATGATACCAGGAGTACAATTCTTTAAATCAAGTTTGCAAGCTAGAAGTAAACACCAATCCCATTGTATTTAACCAGTCGTCAAACAACATAGCAAAACTACCGCCAGCCGCAACGCGTTGACGCGTTTCGACCTTCCCTGATCATCATCAGAGTACGACGGCAAACTGACTAGTGAGGATCAAACCGCATTGAATATATATGGAAATCAAATTTAGATATGCGGCTCTCACCTCTAGCGGTCTCGCATAAATTGACCATGACTGGAAATGTCGGCTACACGATTTCTATGCAGTCGCGAACATTAAGCGTTTGCAGCTTTCGCCACTTATACATATATAGGCAATACAATTTAAAATTCATTGATTGCGCGGGTGGTGGTAACAATTCTTTAAATCATGTTTGCGAGCTTGAAGTAAACATAAATTTTATTTAACTTGTCCAACAACATGTTTTGCTTGTTCTGGTATATCCCTCTTGTCCAATAAGATCATGTTTCTCGCACTATTATAACCAAGGCACACGTACCGTATAATTCTCCCACGTTCCTCATCAAAGTATATGGAGGGTATGGGTCGTAATATCGGCTTCTATTGATGAGTCGACAGTAAGCACTAAACGAATGTGCGCATTAGATTATATTTTCCGATTATGCTTCTGGTTATATTTGTTACTATTTGCGCAATGCCTAATAGACAACGCATATCTAGCCGGATTGTCTAGTGTTGCTTGGTGTGTCCTTCTACTAACTGATGATGATTAGAAAAGTTTGTCTCGACTGTAACATTAGAATCAGTGGTATTCTGTAAATATAATAAAACAAATTGACGGCACTTATCCAGTATAAACGGGTATTATTTAGTTGGATCATTTAATACAATCAGTTACGTTGCAAATTGACATTAAATAGAATAATTATATGGCTATCAAAATGTATTAACTAGGGTTTTCACTAACATATTTCAACCAAATCTGTCTTCTCAAATTAATCAACTATTGTCTACGCGAATGGTGATAGCAATTATTTAAATCAGGTTTGCTGTTTTGAGACAATTACTATACCTATGCTTTTAAACAATTGCACGATTGTCAAACGAATGGGGTTGCTAATTATCTGAAGTCCCAGACTTATTGTTGGTAAAAAATATTCTTATTTAAATAAAAGATTGTACTACCTTATTTAAATATATAATAGTCATAAAAAGAATGCTTGTAGAATATTTATATATATATATATATATATATATATATATATATATATATATATATATATATATATATATATATAATGGTCTCTGCACAAGCAGTATCAAACTGTTAAATATTTAATTGAATGAAGTCACGATTTCCGCGAAATAAGATAACTGATATTGATCGTGACCAGAGTGTGTGGACTTTCTGGAGTACTAAATATTAAAAATAATTATAATTCTCAATTTTAGTGAACTTTGGCATACTTTAAATTCATTGTGTTGATACCATGTGCCAACTTTGCAACCATAAATTTGGAATCGGTTACTGACACAATAGTCAGTGTTAGTACCCCTTACAGACTTTTTATACATATTACTTATAGTGAGTTGGTTTTGAAGCTGCATTGTTGATGACTGTATATGATTGGAAGGTATTTCTTTACCCTGTCGGCAACGTGTTGAATACCTTAACCGTGATTTCACTCACAAAACCATGTCGGATGCCAAAAAGTGACCATACAGCCCGTTTCTTCTAATGTTTAAGGTTTTGGTTTCTTGACTTGAGATTATAAACTTTAGGACAGTGCAACTAGGCTGAATTGTCGGTTAGCACGCAGAAAAGCATGCTAAACCAGAAATTTTACACTTTCACTAAATCAATAATTAGTCAAATAGGTTTCGTATCTTATCTTGGTTTAGCTGTGCTTGCTGTTGATGCGTGACCAATGAATATGAGGTTAAACAGGCTGTAAACTCTTTTGGACTGGTTTAAACAATTTAACTAATAATTAATTCATTTATTACTGCACATTTTACGCTTAATTACCTTCTAATGGCAATACACTTAGTATTGATTTATTAATCATGTTGAACAGAGAGGGCAGAATTTTGTGTCAACACGAGTTTTGTTCGTTTTGCTCAGGCTTTCAGCCCGTTACACATCAATTTTACGAATTTGGGCTGAATCGATGATACCACAATTCCTCTCTCCTATTCTGAATGATACCTACTCTCATACACATACAACAACTTTTAAATGATACAGTTAATTGGCAGATAAATCATTGTATATATATATATATATATATATATATATATATATATATATATATATATATATATATATACTTTCTATGAGTAACAGGTGTTTACAAATATTTGTAATTCTCAATTTAAGTTTACTATAGCATACATTGAAATCAATCGTGTTGGTACCATGTACCGAATTGGCGACCATAGTGTTAGCACCTTGTACTTATTATGTACTATAATGTAGGTATCGAGTACTTACCCAATTGCCATCGTGTTGGTATTAATTACAAACTCGGTGTATATATATAATATAGAGTGAGTTAGCATTGAAGTCGCATTGTCGTAGACTTTATATGATGTTAGCTTCACTATTGCAGGCTTACAAATTTGTCTAGAAGATTGTAACGTCCTATTTTCTCACAGTCCTCAACCAAATATATAATGTTTAAAGGGCGTAATACCGGCTCTTACTGATGACTCGCCAGTAAGCACGAAACGAATGTGCACGGGATTATACCTTCCGTTCATGCTGTCTTTGGTTTATTCTTCTGGTGTGAAACACCTAATACATAATTGCATATATATTAGTTCTCCGCCACAAAAAGTATCTAATTGTTATTTGCAACTTGACTGTTATAAATCTTAAATATGAATGTGTGTGAAATTGATTATTTGAGACGGAATTAGCGATAAGGCAGAGCTCGAGAGCCGTATATCTAAATTTGATTTCCAAATATATATTCAATGCGGTTTGATCCTCGATAGTCAGTTTGCCGTCGTACTCTGATGATGATCAAGGAAGGTCGAAACGCGTCAGTGCGTTGCGGCTGGCGGTGGTTTTGTTAGGTTGTTCGACGACTGGTTAAATACAATGGGATTGGTGTTTACTTCAAGCTCGCAAACTTGATTTAAAGAGCTCGAGACATGTTTGAACAAATTACAAATAACATCAGTTAAACTTAAGACTGTCAAAAACAAAGATAAATAAGTGAGAAATTTGAACTTATTTGGTATCAGGGGCAGTAAGTTTATACACAACTATTGATTGCGCGTGTGGTCACATTATTAAATGATTTAAATCTGTTTTTTTTTGGAATTGAGATTAGCACCAATCCTATTTTATTCAACAAGTTTCACATGATTGTGCTCACGACGGGTGTTATATGAAAAAAAATCAATGGAGTTTTCACACCGGTAAATTTGCTGACCAAAACCATTTTAACGAACAGAGCAATCGTTCACAGGATAAATATTGCATACTGTTTTCGTATGAATGATAACGAGGATGCTTTCATTCGTATTGGGAAATTCTTGGTGGGAGCTTGAGCTGAGGATGAGGCGTAATTCCGTGACTCACAAGGCAAAAGTCTATTTCGTCATAAAAAAACTGCAAAAAACAGTGGTTCTTATTGCCACTGCATACACCTGTTAACTTCTATAAATTAAAATTATAGCTTGTTAAGTTTGCGGAATTGGAATAACTATCAGTACCATAAATCATATATTTAATGTCATAAAATCCCAAAAATACTCCGTTACACTTACCTTTGCTTTTCCATTTTCATAATTTATCCATACATCATGAATCAATAGCAATTTACGAAGCTAACTCCAAAATAAATTAATTTCAATTTGAAATATGAAATGCAATTAAAACTGAATGTTGCAATTGAATGTAAATGCGTGTACATGAGATTGTATCTTTCATTCATGCTGAGTTTTGTATTTTATTTTAGTCTTATTTAAACTAATATGTTACTAGGCTCACATTACCTAATTTGCACTCGAATGTAAAGCCTTCTGAACTCCATCTCTTAAATCCCCAAATTAATACCAAGTTATAATATAAGTCGTCAATCAATCATTGCTTAATGATATTTTTAAAAGAATTCCAAGGTTGGTAGAAAGAGTAAATTAAAAATAATACTATAGAAGTAAAATATTCCTGATCGCACATTTAAAATAATAAAAGCATCGGGAATTTTGTGGCATAATCAGTATTCATCTGATCCAGTTCTCATATTTCATTGATATTTAAGATGTTCAAAGACACCTACTGCCAAATAAATGTGTGGACAGCCAAGATTGACGCGTTATGCGAAGTTGGCATTTATTTTGGTTCAATAATTGCGTATGTAATAAAAAGTGATAAATGATTGTGAGAATGATGATAAAAATCCATTAAATAAACCGGGTAAACTTGAGATAAATACCAATCCCATTTTAATTAACCAATTCTTTTATATTGTTGGACTGCATAAATGAACTGTTTTTTTATATTTCTCTCAAGTTTACTTTATAACAGGTTACTTTTAAATTATCCAAGCACGTTGAAATCAGCATTAACAAATAGTAATAGGTTGGCGAAAATGAGCTTAACATCAATCACATTTTATTCAATCAACCGAAAATTGGCAAATTTACCAATAGCCCTACGTAATGACTCTGCAAATTTATATGGTTAGCATCAGGGCACGTTAACGTACAAACTAATGTGGATCAAACGTCTTTTATCCGTACTTTGGTTCCAAATAGTTCAGGGTTATCTCCCGGGCCCATACGTCAAAAGAAAACTCATGACACCACAAAAAGTTAACGAATATTAAGATAGGTGTTAAATTTTGTTTAAATGTATTCAATTTATACTTACTGGTAAATCCTATAACATTAGCAGATTTTTGGCAAGATAAGCATGAATCATTGTGTGCATATGTGTGTCTATTACAGACAAGAATTCAATTAAAGATATGTACCATAATGTGTACGCTCATCGAAGTGAAACTACGGTGATTAATGAAAGTTCATCTTTTCACACGCCAGTCTAATTACTTTAAACATATTTTTAATGAAGTATTTACGAGTGAAATCACTGACTAGGAAAGTGACAAGATATTCTTAATTCGCCAGTCAAAATATCAGGATAAAGTCTCAAGATTTGGTAATATAATTAGCTTAATTATGCTGAGAAGCTAAAATAAATGAATGTCAGAAAATAAAATATAAGAATCTACCTACTAGAAGAACGATAATACACAAAAAGAAAGATGATATTTTATGTAAAGCTTCATTGGTAAGTGTTAAACTATATAAGGGGCCTAAATTAATTAACACAGATGAATAAGTAAAAAATTATGAAATCTTGAAATAATCGTAAAATTAATTAAAAACCGCTAAGTAACTTTCCTCCCTCGGCAAATTAATCCTAATCCAATGTTTTTACACATTTATGACAAACATTTACCAAATATTAATCGTGTATTCTTCATTTCCTACTATTATTTCGTGATGAGTTTCAAATTGTGTGTTTTCTACAACTGCGTCACTCCATATGTTACCGCTATTTTATCAATCCTGTCTATTTATTATGATTACATAAGGATACTAATTACGAATTATTCCTGTTAATTACAATTACTGTATTAATATATACTGCATGATTACCTGTGTTGTTCCCAGTATCGCAGTCAAGTGGACACATTTCAAAATCCCATCATCAGTCCGCATGCCATCACAACATTATGATTACATAATAAAAAAATGTTTATTGCTATTATAATCAAGGTTGCGGTCTTGATATAAGTACCTGACCCATTAGTTACTTACATATGTCAGTATAAACTAAGAATTGTATAGTGTAGAAAAGGCAATTCATCCAGTAGATCGGTTTCGTCCTTATTGATAACTCTTTATATACTGGCCAGAATTTGCCGCGGGCAGGGCTCGAACCTGGTCATGTCTGCTTCGGAATCTGGTGCTCTAACCAATGAGCCACCCTGCCGCGAACTACACTACACACAATTTTCAGTTACATACTAACTAATGTAACTTGGTTAGTCTATATTTCCTTTAGGTAGAGCTCATATTGCTTCCATTTAGACCCAAAGTTCCAACTAATCATCCAAAATTGTTAATTAATGAACAGACACCACACTACTTGGGGAAGTGGTATCGAAGTGAACATTTATATAATTTAACAAACACTGGTTGCGCGAGCGATGATAACAATTATTATAATTAATGTTTCGGTATTGATGTAAGCAACTGACCCATTAATTTTTTGCATATGTCCGTATGAACCAAGAATTGTATAGTATAGTTTATACTGAGCTATGTAAGTAATTAGTGGGTCAGGTGCTTACATCAAGACCACAACTTTGATTATAATAATTGTTATCACCGCTCGCGACTGACGGTAGTTTTGTTATGTTGTTCGCCGACTGGTTAAATAAAATTGGATTGGTGTTTACTTGAAGCAAGCAAACTTGATTTAAAGAATTCACTGAATCCACTCGATTAATAATTGTTTGGATATTCTCATTATATCTATTGATGTTTTACTAGGTAGATTCACGTCGCCAATGTGTGCACAGGCATGCATATAACTGGTCCGTTTTCAATATATATTTACTTCAATTTAAGCGAACCTGCAAGAACTGGGTGCTTATTTGCAATTGGCACGCGACACGCTAATTTGATTCGAGAAAAAATCGACACTTCGTTACGATTGTCATTAAGCGTATACAACTACCACGGTTAAATATGTGTCCAGTCTTCATTGAATGACGGTCAAGATTAGGTGTAGTAACATGTACATACTTGCATGCAGTTTTGTATTCCCATCTTTTAAAATAGATCTGACACATGGTTTCACCGACATACACGAGAACACAGTATTTCTGTTGGACCTAAAGCACTCATTATCTATCTACGATTTCATTTCTGGCTAGAAAATTTATCGCCCATGGTAATGGTTCTGTTTTCAAACATTTCGTATATTGTAACTCACTTCTATTAATTTTAATTGTATGCTTAGGTTTAAGTCCGCTAATTCGATGAATCTGCGGTCCTACTTTGTTCGTGAGATTTTACGTACTTCAGCATAAGATTAAATTTATTTACCGCATCTATCAATGTTGCCTCGATTACCTTACAAGGGTAAATATCAGCAAAGAATATTTCTTGCAGTATATCAAATTCAATGCCATTACGTGTTGTCTGTTAGTTTCATGTTTCTAGTTATCCTTGATTTTAAGATACTAACTACCATCCTATATGGATAACTTGACTTTAAATTAAGAAATGTTTATGTTTCTGGTCATATTTCAACTAATTTTGTTACTAGGAGCACAGCACATAATTCACATTTGCAAAGTTCATAAGAGTTTGTCTCGCTAAGGGTCCTGAATTAATAGATACAATGAGATAAAAGGTAAAGGATGAATTTTTGACGAATGGTACCGTAAATAAATGATGAACTAGCATTAAATTTACAAGCTCCAATAACACTGACCTTCTTTAGGAGTTAGTTAATGTTGTGTACCAAATCGAAAATAGCGATTTTTCTACCGTTGTTTCATTAATATTATCATCATTTCATTTAATATTAATACAATCACAAATCGATCTCGCAAATTCTGTAACGACTACATATAACTACGTGTCCACATTCAGCCAAATTAATTATGTATTTATTCCTCACTCCCAGACTAGCAACATTAAATCTAATGCATGTCAGTACCTACATGCTGTTCTTTTTTCTCCTCTTCTCACCTTGGTTGTGCGCATGATTTCCCTCAAATATACGAGGTTTCAGAACTTACATGCATTTTCATAACCCTTTTTATGTCTAAAGTTTCAATGCTTTACTTAAGTTAGGCTGTCTAATGTCCACCCGATATGCCATCGTAGAATCGTAAATCCAATTTGGGATTTAAGGGCGTCTTATTTAAGATATGCTTTCAATGTGAAACATCACAATATTTGCCATTGGAAACGTCGATAGTCGTCTCGAATGGGACAACTTGAATTCATTTATAAATTTCCGCCTTAAATACAAAACATTTAAGGCTCATGCATGTGTTCATTATTTTCAAAACATAAATTATTGACAATTGATTTCCTTCTAATTTACCAACCAGAGATAGTCAAATGTATTCTAGTGCTTTGGGTTAGGATATATTGGTGCAAACTTATGTCGTAACTAACCCTGCTGGACTGTCGTTTTTATGTAATTTAGATGTATCAACTATCTTAGTCAAATGTTATGAATTCATCAACATGTAATCTAAGAAGTACAAACATTTCCTCGTCCTGTGACTTTGTTAAATAGTTATCGATCAAATTGGTGGATAATTCAATTTTTCTTTGAAATCTATCAGTAGGGACTTTTTTTACTTTAGTTTATACATCTGTATTACCCAGTTGTTCATACGTCCTATCATCATAACCCGATTGGCAAATCAGAATTGTCGTTCCTCCTATACCTGCTTTAAAAGTCTAAATCCATGTGGGTTTTACTTTGAACCGCAAGCTAGCACGAATAGCATGTTCTCATAAGATTATATATATATATATATATATATATATATATATATATATATATATATATATGTGACTTTGGTATATCTTGCTGGTCCCATTTGAACACATTTGTTATTATTTACGAAAAAACATATACAAATGTAAAAATATATTCGATCTCCGGTATAAAATATGTATAACTACTATATTTTACATTGAATAATATATTATCTATATGTATGTGGCGAAAGCTGCAAAAAGTTAATGTTCGCGAGTGCATAGAAATTGCGCAGACGACATTTCCAGTCAAGTACAACGTATGCGAGATTACTAGAGGATGAGAACCGTTTGCCGTCGTTCTCTGATACTGATTATGGAAAGTTGAAATGCGTCAGTTTGTGTGATTTACGGTAGATTTACTATGCTTTTCAACTGGTTAAATACAATAAGAATGATGCTTATTTAGAACTCTTAAACTTGATTTAAAGTATTATTTCTGGCTATGAAATATTTGATCTCCCATGAACGGTGTATTGTGCTTAGTGGACAAGCTTATAAGTTGAAGCTAGTAATTCAAATTAATTTATACACACGTTTTCTTGGTGAGTGGTGCGTAAACATCACAAAATCCATGAATGAGTCAAGTACATGAGTCCCAAACCATGCCAATCCCATAAAAGATAAACTGATTTGCTCGATAAGATTTTGCTGAATTTCTTGAACCTCTTTGTTCTAATCAAGGTTATTTCTAAGTGAAACATATGGACAGTGGAGACATTTCTCTTGTTCTAAAGAGCAAGTTTCAGGTAATTCAATAAAGTTGGATCAAACCATACTCTGATCGTTTGATTGTATTCGACTAGCACTATCCATTCTTCAAATTTATGCTCATAAAATATATCGTATGTTGTTATGTCAAATGAAATTAATAGAAAATATTTGACTAATTAATAAAACCATCATATGAAATGTGCGCAAGTGTCTTATTGTGAGAAATTTCAATTTTATTGACATTTCCCCTTTTGGACAAAAACTCGTAAAATTGAAATACACGAATTCACCCAAGGTGCGAAAGAAGTTAAGCGAAAAATCACTTAGAGCCCCGAATCCAATTGAGTGTCTGTGTAATTCCCATTCAGCTATATCCGAATGTCAACTAAAGGTCAAAAACAAAACAATCGTACAGAATGTGTCAAAAATGTTTTATGAATACTGATTTTCTAATTCACCTGCAGGTAATGAACCATTTCCATTATTCCTCGTCAAAATAGGAAAACAACACGAATTATCGATAAGATTTCAGAGGCAATGTCACAACATTCATACATTAATTGTTTTAGGCATAACCCCGTAGTAAAAAATGAGTCAAAATAAGGAAAGTTTATTTAAACCAACGTCAGCACAGGATAAATATGGATTCTTATAACTGAATGCAATTATTTAAATCAAGTTTGCGAGCTTGAAGTAAACACCAATCTCATTTTATTTAACCAGTCGTCGAACAACATAACCAAAACTACCGCCAGTCGCAACGCACTGACGCGTTTTGACCTTCCTTGAACATCATCAGAGTACGACGGCAAACTGACTAGCGAGGATCAACCGCATTGCATATATATGGAAAGTAAAATTAGATATTCGGCTCTCACCTCAAGTAGTCTTATATACATTGTACGTGACTGGAAATGTCGGCTGCACAATTTTTATGCAGTCACGAACATAAGCTGTTTGTATCTTTCGCCACACACATATATAGGCAATACAATTTAACAATCAATGATTGCGCGGGTGGTGCTAACAGTTATTTAAATCAGGTTTGCAGGCTTAAAGTAAACAGCGATCTCATTGTATTTAACCAGTCGTCGAACAACAGGACAAACTACTGTCAATCGCAACGCACTGACGCGTTTCGACCTTCCATGATCATCATCAGAGTACGACGGAAAACTGACTAGCGAGGATCAAACCGCACTGCATATATATATGGAAAGCAAAATTAGATATGCGGCTCTCACCTCAAGTAGTCTTGCATACATGTTACGTGGCTCGAATGCAATTCGTTCTATGGTCTAGTAAATGCCCCACCATCCAAATTTTGCAGTAATATTGTAAAGATTACTACGCTGCAGTCTACCTGATGTAGTTTAATTAGAGTAATATGATAATATAAAATGTGCACAAGTCATTTACAAGGCTACATCTTAGCACACAAACACACATCCACATCACATCTTCTAATATGCATATAATGTACCGTTGAAGGACGGTAGATGTTCTGCGACTGGTTAAATGAAATATGTATAGTGTATATATCAAGTTTGTAGACCCTTATTTAATAAATTACAATCCCTTTGTCGGTTGAGTCGCATGCCTATTGAACAGTCATCTATTCGACTCGACAATCCTGTTGACCTGTACATCAACTTGTTACCACATCTACTATATCTTATGCATATATTTGAAAATTATCGTTGGATTCCTTTCACCTGAATGAACGAGAAATTCTTAGATGAGAAGCCCTGATTTGCATAATGAAACACCTGGTTATGTGACGTATTCTGGACGTCTGGGCAAGACGTCCAACAGCAAAGTATTATTTTTATACGAAGAAAGCTGTCATTTCTGTCACCGATAACTCATTGTTCCTACGGCTAATTCTATATCGGGGGAAATAATGTAGAGGTGTTCTATAAAGTTGGTAAGGTAATCTGGTCCTTACGTGTAAAAGGAAACGCTGTTCCTTTGGTTATAGAACTGCGCCGCAAGAGAATCTGTTGGACTACAAGATCCAATATCCCACTTAAATTCTACCAAATACAAATTACAAAGTATATAACTAGTCGAACAGCATAGCAAATCTATTAGGAAACACTTAGCTATAAAATCAAATGATGTAACTAACTTATTACACATTACTGACAATAAGCTTCACTTATTTATAACACGATCACGAAGAAAATAATGATTTTAAGGAATACAATTTGCGCGATAAAGGATACCGACGAAGGTGTTAGAAATATATCTAACAAAATAATGGACTAGGTACATTTCTGCGTTAGCCAAAATTATGAGCTCTCTGAATTTCTAGTAGACATAGATTACCATGTTAATCTTATTGTACTTAATATAAATCTATATATCTATCATTCTAACAATCTATCCTAACTACTTCATTGTTATTTCTTTAAATCAAGTTTGTGAGCTTGAAGTAGACACACAAGTCCCATTGTATGCAACCAGTTGTCGAACAAAATAGCAAAACTACCGTCAGTCTTTAAATAAAGTTTGCCATCTCGAAGTAAACACCGATCTCATTGTCTTTAGCCAATTGTTGCAGTTGTTGTGATTATAGTTCCTTAGATAATTTGTCAATGAATGCACGTCATTCGAATATAGTATAGATTAAGATATTTTAATAATTATCGTTGTCTACCTTTCTATCAATAGACCTATCTGCATTTCACTCTTCAATTCTCTTACACAATCTTTCTATTGGTGCATAAATGCCAGTCATTTCACAAATACATAAATTGATCCTTCCGGTTAACTTCTATAACCTATAAATTTCATGTTATATAAAAGATCGTGAAATTGAAAAAAATCAGTTATTAATTAATTTTGGAAATATATGAAAAATAATGTTATATTTCATGTTATTTAACTTGTCTAATGAAAAAGAAAATTAAAAATCTAGAATACAGAACGATCAAAACAACTTAAGGAAGGCATACTTCATTTATAACATTAAGCAATCATTAAACGAACATTGGTTGCGCGGGTGGTGATAACAATTATTAAAATCAAGGTTGCGGTCTCGATATCAACACCTGACCCATTAATTACTTACATAT
Source organism: Eudiplozoon nipponicum (assembly GCA_029291075.1). Lineage (NCBI taxonomy): Eukaryota > Metazoa > Platyhelminthes > Monogenea > Mazocraeidea > Diplozoidae > Eudiplozoon > Eudiplozoon nipponicum. Next base: position 103,810 of record JAQBSW010000402.1, read on the forward strand.
GTCAGTATAAACTAAGAATTGCATAGTGTAGAAAAGGAAATTCATTCAGTAGACCGTTTCGTCCTTATTGGGAACTCATCATGTACTGGCCAGAATTTTCCCGCGGACATCAATCATTGTTTGCGCAGGTAGTGATAAAAATTACTTAAAACAAAGTTGTACGCTTTATATTAAAACCGACCCCATTGTATCTTTCCAGTCACACAGCACAGAAAAGCTACCTTCAGTCGCACGTACTGCCGCTTTTCGATCTTCTATGATCATCATCGTAACACGATGATATCTGAAAGGAAAGAACTTTATATATGCGGCTCTCATTCCTGCTATCTTGTATGCTAAACTGGAAATTTTGGCTGCGAAATTTCTATGTGGTTGCAAACATCATTTCCAGTTCAATACAATTAATGTGAGATTACTAGTGGTGAGAGACGCATATTTAATTTTATTCTCCTTATATATGCATTGCGTTTCGGTCCTCGGTACTTAATTTTCGGTCGCACTCGGATGTTGATAATGGAACGTCGAAACCGCCAGCAAGTATGACTTACAGGAGTTTTGATATATTGATTCATGAGTTACACACGATGCTTCCGGACAACAAAATGAGTGAAAATTCAATCGTATTTTTTACTGCAACAAAAAATATAAAAATTTGAAATTGATCAATTTCATTCTAGCAAAAACTGTCATTTAACCATTTTTATCGTGTTGCATTCGGAAAATTTTACTTAATCATTCTGTACAGTCATGCATTAATTTTGGTTTTTCTAGTAGAAATTTAGTCCAAATACAACCAGAAGAATACACCAAAAGTCGACCTAATACAAAGATGTTATATCATGTCTGCATATGTTTAGTGTTTACTGGCGACTCATAAATAGGAACTGACTCTACACTCAAAACCCTCTATATAGCTGGTCAAGACATGTGCGATAAATCAAAGTTAGAATCTCCTATACGTATTTGTATTTAAGCATTAGTAGAATCAACTTCATAAATAGTTTTTGGCCATACAATTCAGACCCAAATCATTATATATATATATATATATATATATATATATATATATATATATATTCATTTCACTTAATAATGCTTATCTATCTCTCATACTCATCATCAGCTCACAATACAATAGGGACTGACACAAATCATTTCCCAGGGAGTCAACAAAAATTATATTCTGAACGGTTTACTTCAAACCTAGCAGTTGCAAAATAAATTATATCTTTGCTTTTGTTATTTGTTTATTCTGTCGACTAAATCTTTTGAGACAGTTACTACATGTTATCGGAGCATATGTCAAATTTAAAGTACTACGAATGATTTTATAACGTCTTCGTAAAGATTGGTAAGTGAAAAACCTTTTCATACTTGAAGAGCCATTTACTACATTTTTGTTTGATAATGCTGACTGGGCATAAGTGAAGAAAAAATATTCGTCGCCAAAATTTTTTCGGATATAAGTGTCAGATGTGTGGTCTTTCGACTATATGCAAATGTCTCAGTATGTGCAAAATAAGGTATTCGAAATGGTTTACGCTAGCTTTCATTATTAATGAATTTAACCAATTCCCCCAATTCATATTCTTGGAACAAATAAAGCCTGTTTCCCTCGTGAAGAGTATGACCCAAGGTATTAAGTCAATACTTGACGAAATCTAGCTTGATATTCCCAGTTTGAAAATAATTAAATTAAATAGAACTGTACAATAAACTATGGCTTGTTCATTTTTTATGTACGTTATTAAGTAAAGTAAATATAAATAAATTTATGGAAAAAATTGAAATTCTTGAGCTCACAGGTATTCGACAAGTGACATAGGGGTTGATGTGGATTATTCGATGCAGAATACGTTCCTACACAGTGAAAATTGACTTTTAAAAAAATGCTTGCTCATATTTAAAACTTACGAACTGATAATATAGTCTCTTCTATACACCACAAGGAGAATTATCCGAATGATAGTAATTTTGGAATAATATATCTCTGCTTGTAATATATATATATATATATATATATATATATATATATATATATATATATATATAAAGTGATATTGATTTTTAACATCCGGTAGGCTTAGAAACGGAGATAAAAGTGGACAATCTAGAAGAAAGGTGTACAATAATTCGTCGATAGAAATAGATTGGTATATAACACTACATTTAATTAAGTCAGAAAGGGAACTTTAAATTGTAAACTTAAAATTGTCATTATAAAAATCTAATTTTAGAATTTGCTTGACGGCTCATTATATTTGAATAATCTTTTGCGATACCTGGTAAATCATTATTTTGCTATCGGATATAATAATTAATGGTTGCGAATACAGAATCTTATATAAATAAACGAGCATTGGTTGAAAAACCTAATGAAAATAATTCTTATAAACTCTCAAGCAGTCAAAGTTTACTAAGCTGAGTATATATATATATATATATATATATATATATATATATATATATATATATATATATATATTATAATCAAGGTTGCGGTCTTATATAAACACCTGACCCATTAATTACTTACATATGTCAGTATAAACTAAGAATTGTATAGTGTAGGCAATTCATTGCCTTTTCTATAATATACAATTCTTAGTTTATACTGCCATATGTAAGTAATTAATGGGTCAGGTGTTTATATCAAGACCGCAACCTTGATTATAATAAAACAGAATCTTCTTTGAAATAGCTACCTGCATGTCGTAAATGCTTTAAACTGTTAGCTTTTTAGACTATAAAATGAAATTTTTCCACAATTATTCGATATAATTTTGCTAAATCAAAGGCATCCAAAAGAATGAAAAGTTGAATCAAAATTCAAATATCAATTTATATTACATTCACCGGTGGCTAGCTGTTAGGTATTCTTTTTGCAAATACTAAAATAACGTTTCTCAAGTACCACGGTACAGTTTATATAAAGAATTAATTTGTTGCAATACTGGAAATAGCGTAGCCATATTAACTGTGTTTTGACAAGAACAGGAATTACTTTTAATCAAGATATGAACGTAGCCACTAATATAAGATTGTTTAACACCGAATTTCCAATGGTTATTATAAAAGATGTAATATGCTGCTTAGAAGTTAGAATCACAGACTCCGTAGGAAATGTGCCTGTGTCCGAGTCCTGTCTGCGTAAAATTAGGAACAATACATAACAATGAACAGACCGGACATTCCGATGAATTGGCCTTGTTACCCCATACATTGCTTATTATATGCTGATATATATATATATATTATATATATATATATATATATATATATATATATATATATATATATATATATATATATATATATATAATGCGATTGGTGTTAGCTATGTTTAGAATAATTAGTGTCTAATTCTTAACCTAAAATTATTATGTTTAAAATATTTTAATTTTGTAAAATAAAGTTCCGTGATCAACTTAACAAAATTTATTATGTTGTTGGCCTTTACTAACAATAAGTCGTGCTTTACGCGAAAGACGCGTTATCACTTCGTTTCCAGGTGAAAGAAGCTAGGCTTGAAATTTATTACTACTGTGTGGTCTTTTTTAAACCATGTATAAGGCTAAACATTTGAAAAATAATATTTGAAATAGGTTATATTTGAAAAGTACCAAATAACAAAAATATCTAGTTCTGGTGTGCGCCTGACGCCAAATGCAACGACTTAAACCTCTGAAGTAAATAGTCGAAATTCTCCACATTACTTTATCTTTCATAACAATCGCCACATTTCTGTGTGTATATTAGTATATGCATATATATATATATATATATATATATATATATATATATATATATATATATATATATATCTACAAATGATGTCGATATATACGCTTATTTGTACCTCTCTTCGTCTAATTTTCTGCACGTTCACGTTTTATTTGCTACAATTGCGCCCTTTTTATAAATGTTATGCGAATCATTAACACATTTTAGTGCTAAGACAAAGGCAAAACTAGCACACTTGTTCAAATGAAAACGGAATGTTAACCCATTCAATGTTACAGCAAAAAACAAAGCAAGATTCGTAAATTATATTTAGGAGAATGAATAAATCAATACAAAATTCAGGCAGTCAACCCAGTAAACAAGATAACTGTCAATCAACCAATCAATCAATCAATCAATCAATCAATCAATCAATCAATCAATCAATCAATCAATCAATCAATCAATCAATCAATCAATCAATCAATCAATCAATCAATCAATCAATCAATCAATCAATCAATCAATCAATCAATCAATCAATCAATCAATCAATCAATCAATCAATCAATCAATCAATCAATCAATCAATCAATCAATCAATCAATCAATCAATCAATCAATCAGTAGATTATTCAATCAATAGATCGCTCAATCAAACAATCATTCTTCCAATAAATAAATCATTCAATCAATCAATCAAACAATCAATCAAAAAATCAATCATTCCATCAATCGATCGTTCAATCTTTCAATCAATCAAATACACCATCAAACAATCAGTCAACCAATCAATTAATCCTTCAATCAGTCAATCAAAAACTTTTTAAATTTATTCTATTCTTTGTTTAGGCTTACCATGGCATATTATTATATTTTCCTTGTTGGTAATATCTATTATAAGTACAATTAATTATTAGTTGTTGCGCACTGTTTAACGCTTTACTTGAAATTAGGTTATATGGATATATCCTAGTCAGCTTGAATATATATATATATATATATATATATATATATATATATATATATATATATATATAATCTCGGTACCGCGCTTTAACGTAGTGGCAACTCGTCAGTAGGAGCCAACAATTTTCTCAGTTACTAGTACATATTTGGTCAATAAACGTGAAAATTAGTTGACTCTCAGCCGTTGTTGTCTCACATTCATAGTATGACTGGAAATATCGGCTGTATATTGTTTATTCAGTCACGAATAATAAATGGTTGCAACATCATAGCACACGAATATAAGATGCAAAAAATTAATAATAAAAACATTAATTTGTACGAAACTAGATATTTAGTTTGAATTCGCATTGTGTCAGGAGCCAAGTATTGAAAACCGCAAACGGGAAGTTATCCAAAATACATCCGCGGAAAATAGAGCAGGGAAAAACCTGAGTAAGTCACAAAACAGCTAAGGTAAAAACTCGAAAACAGCTCTTCTTCAAATCAAGTTCACGAGCTAAAAGTAAACACCAATCTCATTGTATTAAACCAGTCGTCGAAAAATATAACAAAAACCACCGACAGTGGCATGATCTTTAACTTATTGTACGCACAAACAATCGTGTCACAATCAAGCGACAATGTACATTTAACTCACCTCTCGATTAATTCCGTTTAGGTTTGTTGAATAACAATAAAATTCTGTCGATTGTGCTGAAGACAACTATGCGTAACAGAAACGACTGGAAACTATAGAACGTGGGATTGATGCTTATCTCAAAACAATATATATATACTTAGCTTACACAAAGTAAACGTTTATGTCGAAAGTTGTGAATAATTTTTAGCGTGAACACATGTCACGTCTGGGTGTAAATTTTTCGTGTGAACTTACTTACAGCTTACTGTTTGAATTCAAGTTAACAACTCCTCCTAATTATCATTTGGCATAGACGTGTTTGGATGCGTTCAAATGTTGTTGGATGTGCAGTTATACTGTAGAAGAGAATTAACTAGAATATTCAAATCAGGCTAGATTCAATCTGCGACTTCGTCTTGTTATTGATTTTATTGAAGTAATGTGTGTGAAATATGCCATTAAAACAAATATGCATTAACTATTTACTAATATTAGAGACGACAACAACAAAATCTAGATTGACATTATCATTAACATAATGAACACCAGAAGCGCCATTTTTTTAGTAAACATTTAAAGAATTTCATTGGTCTTTGTTATCGTAGACATAAACACGTCTCTGAACATTGGCTTTTGTGTTGTTAGTTAAAAAATTTTTAGTCATTATATAATATAAGATATACATTTCATCAAAATTTTAACAGAATTTCTATAGAAAAATTGAATAAAACATTTTTTTATCGTCTGCTCATGCTGATATTGTTTCAGTATTTCACTTAGCTTAGTGCTATTCAAGTTTATATCTCGTTGATTCGGGGTCTCTGGCATACCAATCTTTAATTTGATACTAAGTTCGGAATTTGCTTTCGAACTTCGTCTTGATTGGCATGAACTCCATATGCACACTCATGTAATTATATTTGCCCTTATGACGACTATGATTAGAAGAATTCTGTCATTTCTTGGCTGTGAGGCTCAAAAAATAATACGATGAGTTGATGTCTTTCCAAGTCAGCGCAGTGTCTCCAAATATAATGGCGCCCAATTTTGAGAATTTACGCAATATTAAGTAAACACTACCTATCAGTTGCTGGCGAATTTAACTTATGCAGTCCAGGAGCCGTAGGTTTCGCGTCTATTTCATAGTTATAGAATCAATTAAAAAAATATTATATATATATATATATATATATATATATATATATATATATATATAGAAGAGAGAGAGAGAGAGAGAGAGAGAGAGAGAGAGAGAGATTATAGAGAGCATAGGACACGAAATACTCCATCTGTTGTAAGCTATTTCGATGCATATTGGACAAATACGTAGAATTTTAATAATGAGTAGCTGCCTAATGTGGTAGAATCTGTTGCCTAGTACATGGAATCATTTTATTAAATTTGGGAGTTTTAAGGTCAATTAAAAATTATATGTAAATTAATCCAGGTATGGTACCGCATCTCAGTCAAACCTACGACAAGTTATACGACGTCTGCCATATAATTACAGATGATAAGGGAATAAATAAACACTCGTGGATAGCACGGGTGGTGTTAACTATTGTTCAAACTATTTTTTAAAGTTTTACATAAACACCCATCCCGTTTTATCTAATCAGTTGCACAGATTAACAAATTTAACGCCAGTCAAACGTTCTGACGCATTTTGACCTTCCATAACGATCATCAGATTACGACGGCCAACTGCTTAACAAGGATCAGACGGCAATAAAAATCTAACTCTGCTTTGTTTATAAATGTATTGAAGTTTGGTTCTCACTAGACAGTTTGCTTTTGGACTCTGATGAAGTTCTTGAAAACTCCGTACATGCGGCGCTAAGACTTTGCTGTGTTTTGAATTTGGTTAGATATAATTGGATTGGTGTTCATGTTAATCCCGAACTCTTTATTTAAAGAGTCGTTACCACAACATGCACAAGCATTGATGGTTTAATTTTATATCTTATGTTGACACAGTTGAAGCTGCAGAAATTTAATTTTCGTGATTGCATACTAATGGTGCACCCGACGTTTCCAGTCATGCACAATGTATGTGAGACTACTACGACTACTACTACACATATCTAGCTTAACTCTCCTTATATATTCTTTGCGGTCTACCTTTCGTTAATCAGCTTGTCGCCATGCTCTGATAATGATTATTGAAGTTCGAAACGAGTCAGTATGTGTCACTGACGATAATTTTGGGTTTATTGTGCAAATAGATTAGCAAAATTGGATTGGTTTTCATGTCAAGCTCGCAAACTTCAATTAAAGCTCAGGGTGAACGAACCAAAACGAGTATCTCTTTAAAGCGAGATATTGCGAAAACTTAGCTAGCATACACTTAAAAGGCATGGAGATGTAGATCTTGATGTATTGATTATTAGCAGTGCGCTTAATAATACAAAGATTGTATTCAAATCTTGACGAATGTCTTCGTCACTATTGAGGAGTTGTCCCAACAAGGAGATACGGTTGACTGTTAGGTTGATTGACTTCATCACACTGCAATAATTAGGTGATATATACCCATATATATATATATATATATATATATATATATATATATATATATATATATATAATTGTGTATATGTGTGTGCTTATATGTGCATTATCATCGCGATTTTAATTTCTACTCATTATAGAGCGAGTAGTTCAACTTTTGTTTTATCTCATACTCACTGTGAATATATATATATATATATATATATATATATATATATATATATATATATACCACGGATTCGAAGGCAAATGATGAATGTCAAAATCACCGCACGTGCAACCAACGTTTGTTCATTTTTATAAATATTAAGTTCAATATTACTTCCCAGGTAGCATGGTGTCTGTTTATAAAATGACAGACTATGTGTGGTTAGTTGAAACTTAAGTTCTACGGACATGCCAAATAGTCTCCATCTCTAGAAAAGATAAACAATAAACTTTTGTTAGTATATGGCTGTAAGTCGTGCATAACGTGCGGAAAGGTGGCTCAATGCACAGGTTCGAGCCCTGTCGTCCGCAAATTCTGGAAGTTACGTGAATAGTTCCCAATAAGGGCGAAACCGGTCTAATGGATGAATTGCTTCTTAAATACTATACTATGTTTAATTTATACTTAAAAAATTTATCTAAATAAAGGGTCGGATGTTTTCTGCAATGTACGCCATCCAAATTGGATCTAAATTTAAGCTTAATTAATACATTTGCCAATCTAACTACAAAGGAAAGCTTAAGTTTCGGTATACTTTTTCGCAATGAAACTGTGTGTGTTTGTGTGTGTGTGTGTGCTGCGCGTGTGAGAGATTGAATGTGTGCACCGACATCTTCTTCCATTACTGAGTTTTTCATTCTCAATTTGATCCATGTAGTCCTTTCAAGTTTCATATAGATTAAGATATGAAATTTATACAATCGAATAAACCACTTCCATATTACCAGTCTAGGCATGAGTATTCAGGCCTAGTAATTACGATTAATTTATAATTGATTAAAACCATGTTATGTCTGGTTTGGTGTGGGTGAACTTTTGATCAATACACCCGAAGACGCCATGCAGGTGAATGTTGTCTCTTGCTCTGAAGTCACTGTCAATCAACATGTTAACTGAATTCTCGTCAGTTTGTCTTGATAAACATGTCAAAACTGCAAAGAAAGTTCCAAGACACCCTGTCAGTCCAAAGTTAACAAAAATTTTACTGATTTTATTTCAAACGATGCACCACTTTGATTATTATATATATATATATATATATATATATATATATATATATATATATATATATATACATATATATATAGCTAAGGTGATATTCTTAATTGCTGTCTCGAATTGTTCTGTCCTTGTGATTTTATCAATTAAAACAGTAAATTTTATTGATCATGGCAATTGTACCAAAATGTCTCAATATTTTTGGTCTGAAAGAAGTATGGATAACAGAAAACTAAAAGGCGATTTTGAGGCTGGCGTTGATAACCTGTCCAAAAACTCATTCTGCTTTCATGTGGTAAGCGATGAAACCTAATTCTGCTAGTCAAGAAGATGCACCTAAGTACAAAAACAGTCGGTTTGTCACCGTGACCTCAGGGTGACCCCGGAAGGAGAGATGTGCATTAGTACGTGAAGTAGGTATTCAATTTTCATTTCAAGTAAAATGAGTAAAATTATTCATTTTGTGATTGGCATAGGCTTACAAATGTGATTTTTCGCACGCTTAGCTGCTATCAGCCAAAACTACCAGACATAAAGACAGTATCGATTGTGACTGACCAACAAGAAACCAATAATCCAGCAAAATTTGAAATTGTTTAAATTTCACGCAGTTTTGTACTCTGATACGAATGCATTCTACCTTAGATGATCTAGTTCGAATATATCTATAATCGCGGACTGCATTTTAATTTATAATTTAAATACTTTTATTTCACCTTTAGGTCTAAATAGACGAAATATAGGCTCCACCTAAAGGAAAAGCTAACCAAGAATCTTCAGTTAGTATATAACAGAAAATTGTGTACAGTGTGCAGCTGGGTAGATTAGGCGTTAGAGCACCATATTCAGAAAATTCTGGACAGTGCGTGATGAGTTCCCAAATAAGGACGAAACCATTCTACTGGATGAATTATGCGGCAGGGTGGTTCAGTGGTTAGAGTGCCAGATTCCGAAACAGACGTGCCCAGGTTCGAGCCCTGTCCGCGGAAATACTGAGCATTATGTGATGACTTCTCAATAAGGAAAAAACCGGTCTACTGGATAAATTGTCTTATACAACGCTTATTTTATAGTGACAAATGTACGAACATAATGGGTCAGGTGTTTGTATCAGGCACAATTTATATCCTTCGCTAATCTTAATTTCAGAAATAATCATCAAACACCAAGTACACACCCGTTTAGAGCCCCCTGGTGTCTCATCTGTAGACGTCGTCACTTCGAGACAGATTGACGACGCAATATCCTGTACACATGTGTATTAAAACAGCAGTGGCGTAATCTTCGTATAAATCCTCTCTCTATGAGACTTACAAGACTCGATATATATCATATATATATATATATATATATATATATATATATATATATATATATATATATATATAATTTAAGTCGGATGGCAAAAGTTAGGTTATGTTTTTGTTAACGGTATGAACTCAACATTGCATCATATAGGAATAGCAATTCATACAATAGACGGTTTCATTTTTATTGAGAGCGCTTCAAGTGCTGTTCAGAAATTGCCAAGTTCAGGGCTTGAACCGGAGCTCATATGCTCAGGAGTCTGTGAAGTTAACCACTGTTTCTAATCATCTTATAAAATTATTTAGATAAACGTCTAAGTATGGTTGACTTTCTGTTTTCAATTTTGATTGTTCTACACATTCTTCACCTAGTAGCTTATTCATATAATAGATATAGTATTGTGAATGACATAAACTGAAAACTTCATCCATTTTATACCATTATTGTATTCAATTCACCAATTTCTTGAATATGGTGGTATCTTGCAGACGTTGATTAACTACACGTAAATATGATTTTGCCATTTTGTGCGCCTGGTACTAAATGTAAAAAAACTAGTGTTCATTTGTACTCCGTAAACTTGGTTTAAATCATTACATGCTCTCATAAAGAACATGCCTAATTCAAAAATTTTAAATTCTGTAGGCCTGTTTTTTTTTAAAAACTGTCCCTTGCCCTACCGATTTTGCAGAAACATGGTGAAACCGCCTTCTATTTTTCCTCTAACAAGCTCTACTAGACGTTTTCCTTTGTCTTTCTCTCTCTTTAGTTGGTCATCTCAATTGTTTTGCTTCAATTACAATATTCTGTTAGTTTTTATTCGTTTGAAAATTTAATTACTGTGACATCTACGCATTGTTCTACATGTAAGCGACATATGTATATTTATGCGTGTGGGTACATATTTGTATTTACGTGTGTGTCCGGTCACCTTTGTGCATCCGGGGAGCCTCAAATTTCGTTTGTTATGTTTGATTTAGCACAATTTTCCCATGTAGGCCTAAAATTAAACGCACTATTTTTACACTTCAACATTTCCCTGTGACTAAAAAACAAAACTAGTACTTAAAAATGCACACTCAGTCTAGCATTCCCAGTTTCCCCATTATTTTATATGGTTCATTGAATAGCTCACACCAAATTTACTGTCTATACTATTTTAATCAAGGTTGCGATCTTGATGTAAACACCAGTCCCATTAAATGCATACATTTGTCAGTATAAACTAAGAATTGTCTAATTAAAAAAGGCAATTCAGCCAATAGACCGGTTTAATTTTTTATTGGGAACTCTTCGCCCACTGTCCAGAATTTGCCGCGGAAAAGGCTCGAACCTGGGCACGTCTGCTCTAACCAATCAGTAGCCACACAACACATGTCACAGTTTCCAGATTTATACTGGCTATTGTATTTTGGTTAGCTTTATCTTTTATTGAACGAAATCGGTGCACTAGATGCATTGCCTTTTCTACATTAAGCAACACCTAGTTTATACTGACATACATGAGGTTAATTTGCATAGAAATAACTGTATAGAATTTTTTTCAGTCGACATTTCCAGTCAAGTTCAATGTATGCGAGACTGCTAGAGGTGAGAGCCGCATATGTAAATTTGACTTCCATATATATTCAATGCGGTTTGATCCTCGATAGTCAGTTTGCCGTCGTACACTGATGATGATCATGGTAGGTCGAAACGGGTCAGTTGTTGTTCGACGACTGGTTAAATACAATGGGATTGGTGTTTGCTTCAAGTTCGCAAACTTGATTTAAAGAAATGAGGTTAATTTATTAAATTATTCTTTCAAGTCTATTCGGCCCAAGCCTGCGACTGCTACTTTGATGTCAGCGGTGTCCTCAATTTTATTATTAGCCTTCACGATAAATACATTATATTTGTTTGGCTATGTATTAGGCTCGATAAAGGAGCACTTTTCATACAACACTGCACCCTAACAGTTTGATCTATAAAGAGATTTGGCACGATATAATTAGTAATAGTTAAATGTCCTGTTCTCAACCGAAGCCAATATGCTGGAATAAGAAAATCAAGTTGTTTTAGTAGAATTATACCCTGGAACAGGTTAAAATTATAAATGTAGCAAAGATTACTCAAGACGTTATTGTTCAGAAGTCAAGCACAATATGGCTACAAAATAACCAGAAAGGCTCACGCATGTTAGGCAAAAATACAGAAAACTGAAATCAAGCACAATCCAACAATATAAATGTTTCAAAGTATGTAAATAATGAATGTTTTCAAATTTATACGGATACTTTAATTTTTTTGCAGCATTCGTTTCAATCAGCAACGCTGGCTAAATTATTTTTATCAGAGGAAATAATTTCTCTGCACTATTCCTTTTACTGGTTATGGGTAGGTATTCTGTTTAATTCGACATTTAAGTCCACAGATTGAATCACTTTACAGGCGTCTGACACAACTGTTTCGTCGGTTTTACTAAATGACGTCATTATTTTCATTTATCTCCATCTAAACTGTCGAACGTTACCTAAGATTAAGAATGTGTTAAGAAAAAATATGAACAAATAAATATGTCCAATGGCTTTCGGATAATAAATGATAGAACTTTGAATAGGTTTTCCATCTTCTAGAATTCCTATGAGATGGTTAGGTCTCTATTATTAATGACCAAGAAAAGTTAAATTTAATAATTAGTTACAAACATTAATTTCTGAGTGGGCTTACCTTTACTAATAACCTTGAATATTTTTTGTCCATATGTTTGAATCAAATATAATAAAAATTGTTAAATCCCTGATATTATTCTTCACTGTTCCTTTGTGCCAAATTAATGGTTGGACAAAAAGCAAGGCTAAACTGTTTAATAAATTTGAAAGAAATACCATGGTTTTACAAAATTAAAACCATATCCACGAAATCACATTTCATGTCAATTCATGGATTAGTCTTCAACAATCAAAATGCGAATTTTTCCACACGTGCAACAGTTTATAGAGCCTCGGTTTCCACAATATATACTGAGAATATATACTATAGTATATATATATATATATATATATATATATATATCATATATATATATATATACTCAGCTTAGTAAACTTTGACTGCTTGAGAGTTTATAAGAATTATTTTCATTAGGTTTTTCTACATGAAATAAACCTTAAACTGAAATTTTGCTGAACTACTCCAATGGACGAGTAAAACCACTGTCAGACATACATTATAAGAAGTATCGCATTAAAATGCCCATTACGAGATATCAACAGACAACTTGGTAACGAAGGACAAATCGAAAGAGCTTCATTATAGTTAGAAATTAATGAAAGAGGGCTGCATAATTTCTGCGCATATGCTATCATAGAATTTGAGCGTACAAATTGTGCAGTATAGATTCAACCCATGTGCAATGTGTTAGGTTATTACTGGGGAGAGACGCATATGTACATTTCCTTTATATTGACTTCTATTTAATCCGCATTAGATAATTTTTCTTACGGAGAGCTAATATATATATATATATATATATATATATATATTTGTGTTTTCCTAATTATAAGAATACTGTGTTAAATTAAAAGGAATGGACATTTTATATATATATATATATATATATATATATATATATAATGTATATTAAACGTTGTGCACCCAGTAACACATTAGTTCAAATAGGACCAGAAGGATACACCAAAGTCAGCATGAATGGAAGGTATTATCTCATGAGCACATTTGTTTCTTGCTTATTGGCGACTCATTAGAAGGAGCCGGTATTACGCCCTATACCCACTATATATTTGGGTGAGGAATGCGCCAGTAAGCACGAAACGAATGTGCACATGGGATTACACCTTCCGTTCCTGCTGATTTTGGTTTATCTTTGTAGTCCTATTTGGACTAATGGCTTACTTGATGCGCAACGCCTAAAATATATTAGTCCTCCGCAATAAAAAAAATGTATAATATCATCTATTTGTTTCATACAGCACAGGCTATTTAATCTCATTTTAAGAAATTGACACAGATTCTCTCATTTTTGTGGTTTATTCCCAACCATTGAATAAAGTCGGTACAGTTCATAACATGGGAAAGCTCTCTACCTTTAGCAAGGATTATGCTCATGTTGGTTGTTCCGTTGAAACCATCTAGAGCACTAGACATTAGATCGGTTATTTTCGCGTATTTGTAAAGCTACAAGAATTTTGCTATAGTGAGTGGTCTCGGTTAAAATCCAAAGTTGTGGTAGCAATTATTCCAATCAAGTTTTCGAGTTTTCGATTGTATTTAACCAGTCGTCGAACAGCAGCAAAACTACCCTCAGTCACACGTACAATATACATTAAAACAAACATTGATTGCGCGTTCCCAATAAGGCCGAAACCTGCCCACTGGATAAATTTCCCTTTATGCCTGACGCATTGTTGTGTTTATACAGGCAATAAATACGTAATCAAATCGTGTCGTCAGACGAAACGCGTCGATACGTGCGACCGATGTTAGTCTTGCCACGTTGTTCGACGACTAGTTAAATACAATGGGATTGGTGTTTACTTGAAGCTCGCAAATTTGATTTGAATAATGTCCAAAGTTGTTGCGTTAAATATTTGTTGCATAATGCACATGATTTTCTATTTCCGTCGCTCTTTTGGTAGCACGTTTAGTAGAATTAGAATTGCTGAAGTTTTAGTAGAGATTGCGCGTAAAACAACAGCGGCAACAACATTTCAACTATAATTACTATACACAGTCATAAAATTAATTGCCATCACACAAAATGGCCATGTGATTGAACAAATTATCGAATTTCTAGAACAGCCATTATAAAGAAATCCATGGCATTTAATAGTCACAACATAAAGTCGATATAATCACCACCAATACGACTACAAGCAAAACGGTAACAGAACAACTGCAATGAAAAATGTTGCACCAAATTTTGGTAACATAACTATTTTTAGAGTAAAAATAATAATAATAATAATAATAAATAATAATAATAATAATAATAATAATAATAATAATAATAATAATAATTTAAAAGAATAGTAAAATAAATTTTTTTGATGCACAATATGGAAATGCATACTTTGCATTGAACCCTTTAAAGTCCCTTGATTTGTACACGTGTTGTTTGCTAGTGAAATGGCTGCCAATGGCAAGTAAATGAATACAACTGTTGGTAATATTTTCTCCTATGCCAAAGACTCATAGTTCGAAATCAAATCTATGCCACGGGGCATGTTTGCACCGGTAACAGCTAGAACGGGCAGTGAGGCTGGAATCAGTGATGCATCGTTAGTTTTTAAATACTCTACCACAACAATATCAACTGGATGCTAGGCACTATTCTTATTTCCAATATATTATGAGTCCCTGCTTGATTTTATAACTTTATAGTGCATGCTGAAATGTTTATAAGGTGCCTCTTATGGAATAATAATTTGATTTTACCATTGAGTGGTAAGTCGACAGGAGTATAAGCCTGACTAATCCAACTGATTGAAAATAGTCAATGACCATTGCAATAAATCTTCAATGAATCCATTTGTTCGACCATTGTTTCGTTCTTCACAGAAACAGGTAAAAGGTATCCATGATAGACAAACCAGCCGCATATTTTGTCATACAATATTCTTGGTTGCAGAAAATTAACATCCGGGCATTTATATGTTTCGATTTCTTTAAGTATTGCCTACAATTTACCACGGAATGGATTCGACCCGGAGAGCATTTTCTCAAGATTCGGCGAGTCTAATCACAGTGCCACCCATGTCGCTTATTATATGCAAGTTTAAGTCATATAACTGCTTATTATTTGGTTATCCTTTCCTTTATGCGGAACGTATTTTAAATCTCTTAAGACATGAAGATCTAACTAGCCAAATGCGAATGTTATACTTAGTATAAGACTGATGATCCTATATTAATTATGTAATTATTGCCAGCAGAAACTTAAAATTGCATCAGGTAGCAAAGGCGGTTCATCCATTAGACCGAATTCGTCCTTAATGGGAACTCGAGCAATCAATGATTGTCTCATTGTACAAATTATTCATATGTGGCATAATCAGCCAAAAGCTAATGTTAGTGACTGCGTAGAAATTGAGCAGCCGATGATTCCAGTCACATACAAATTATGCGAGACTGCTAGATGTGAGAGCCGCATATATAATTTTGATTTCCATATTTACGCGTTGAGTTTGATGCCCACTAGTCAGTTTGCCATCATTCCCTGGTGATGATGATGGAAGTTCGAAACATGTCAGTACATGTGCATGATGGTAGTTTTACTTTTCTCTTCGACTGGTTAAATCGAACGGGATTGATTTATATTTCAAGCTCGCATAGGTGATTTTAAAGTTTTTGGTAAAATGTTGATTTTCACTCTTTTAAATTTAAGAATAATATAGGCGAACGAATTTGAATAGGCAGGTAATTTCAATGAGGGACAAATTCTGATGAATTGAAAACGCTTGTACAGTATATGAAAAGTTATCAATTACGGTAAATTTCCAATAACCTTTCTCGCGAACGAGAAAAATACGCACGCTATTTTATTTACTTTTTCCTTAAAATCTACATTTCCCAGTCATCTTCTTAATGAATTCCGATGTTTCACTCAATTCTGACACAAAAATATTTTAAAATAAATGAAACTGATTTAATTGATAATTTTCACGATAAAAATTTGTGATAACACATGGGCAAAGTTTCGCATCTCAGAAGTATAGTATATTGTTTTCATGTTATTTTTTGATCCTTCTTATTCCGGTATCTTTCATGATTTGAAAAGTTTGTTAGAATAACTGGTGTTAGATCGGAAAATTTTTGATAGCAAGATAGGATTTGCGTTAATTTTTTTTCGGCAAACATGATTCAAATAATAATAATAATAATGTTTTTATTTGTTTTTAATCACATTTTTTGTGTAGATTTAGGTAATTCTTCAACATATTTTTCAACACAAAATTAATTCCGCTTTTATGTGGTCTTACAAATTGTAACTTCTTCAGCGTGTTTTGCAATCTTTCTCTGTTCTGTCTAAGAATTGATAAACATGGTATGTCATATATATATATATATATATATATATATATAATATATATATATATATCATATATATTCCTTTAAATAATTTACTTGATGCTTTGGATGACATTCATTTATAACAATGTTCTGCCTATATTTACGGAATAATATTGCGCAAATCTTATTTTGAAGAAGAAATAAAGTACATTCTGACATCAGTTCCTTTGACAAATAAGCAATCACAGATTCCGCGAATGGTGATAACAATTCATTCAATGTAGAAATCGGAACTGATATAAATGATAATCAGAATGTGTTTAAACCATTACACACCTACCTTGGCATCATTAATCACTCAAACAGATATGACTTATTAAACAAAATGTTAAATACTGTTTGTTGCGAATAACTAATATATATGCAAATATGTATTACGTGTTGCGAACCTAGTAACAAATTAGTTCAGTTGTGACCAGAAGGATAAACTGTCTTTGGTTTATCCTTCTGGTCACAACTGAGCAAATTTGCTACTAGGTTCGCAACACCTAATACATACCTAAACAAAATGTTATTGATGCGTATTTCAAGTCCGCAAACATACTTTCTTTTAAAAATTTCTTTGTTAGTACGACAAACCCACGTCTCATTCGTTAACAACAAATACATAAACGTATGATGTATGCCAAAAAATTTCAGTTTGTAAAATTAACATTGATTGTTATCATTACCCAATGAAACAGAATAACACACAAAGCACTGCATTCTATGTAGCTGAAAATCGGCATTTAATTTAATATCGACACTGATTAAGGACAATGAAAATGGTTGAATACATTCGACTCAAATTATAGATAACCGGTTTAAGATACTTAGTCCTGCTTTGTGCGTATCAACGAAGGACAAGCTTCTATAGAAGCAATATAAATCAGTGCTGGTTGTTGCAAACGACGGACAATGTGGATTAGTTTCTTTAAGCAAGTCCGTAAATTAAGGGTGGCTTAATTGTGTATGTTTAAGTGGGTGTTTGCTAAAGTGTGCTACAGATCGTGACTGATATGATGTGTTTTATGGAGCAGACTCAGAAACAGAGTTTTGCACACACTCATTGTCTCTATGCTGGTCTCATGCCCCATTATCATTGATTGCATTTTTGACAGGTTATTGTGCTTGTGACGTCGTGATGAATAACCCGATTGCCAAATTGTAAGTGTATATATCCAGGTTTCGTGTACACTAAATAACAGATTGCTCAACTAGACTGATAAAGCGCATTGACGGAAACTTAATTCTAAACTAGCACATAAAAGAGCATTCAAAATTGTGCTGAGACTTCAATATTTTATGCCAGCAACAATTTGAAGCATGGAAAAGCTATAGCCACAGTATTATATAACTACAAATTAAGGTGAAAACAAAGAATGGATAAGAAAAATGCAGATGACAGACAAAAAGGGATGGACAGACTACGACAGAAATCAATCAGAATAAAATTCTACCTGCTAGACACATAGCTTAAGTTATGCAGAATATCGTCCAGTTAGACAAACGCTAGATGTAGCTCACCTGAACTGTGTTGTTCACAACCCAGATCAAGTAATTTTGATAATTCAGTTTCGAAATCTTTCTTTCTTTTACACTAGATATAAATGCAATTTTTATTCAAAATGAACCTAAAAACGGACACACATTAGGCATAAGGATTGCCTCACAGACATTTAGACTGAAAGTAAGTAAGTATGTATTAGGTGTTGTGAACCTAGTAACAAATTAGTTCAGTTATGACCAGAAGGATAAACCAAAGGCAGCATGTACGGAAAGTATAATCTCATGCACATTCGTTTCGTGCTTACTGGCGACTCATCAGTAGGAGCCGGTATTACGCCCTTTAACCACTATATATTTTGGTCAAGAATGTGGGATAATAGGACGGTACAATTTTTGGCAGTCCAAAAAGTAAATTAAATCACCTAGTATTGATTTACATCAAGGATAAGTGCTTGATATGTAACCTAATCCAATAATAAATTTATTTTGAATAGTAAAACTAAGCATCGTACAATGTAGAATAGGCAAATTGTCCAGTAGATGGGTTTCGTTCTTATTGAGATCTCTTAAATACCGTCCTATTATCCCACATTCTTGACCAAATATATAGTGGTTAAAGAGCGTAATACCGGTTCCTACTGATGAGTCGCCAGTAAGCACGAAACGAATGTGCATGAGATTATACTTTCCGTTCATGCTGCCTTTGGTTTATCCTTCTGGTCACAACTGAACTAATTTGTTACTAGGTTCGCAACACCTAAAACATACTTGCATATATATTAGTTCTCCGCAAAAAACAGTATTTAACTGTTATTTAGACTGAAAGTTAGATTGTGAGATTTTCAGAAATTCTCACTGCCAATTTAAGAATATCCCGAGGCCAGGCTGTCAGACTTTTCAGATCTTTAGAAATTTATTTATTCTGTTCTTCGGTGATTTAGTATATATATTTATTTATACTCTTGACATGAAGTACCTAGTTACATACTACTTCGTATGAAAATAGATTTAATTTGATGAACGAGTGTTTTGATTTTATTGGAGACTCATCAATAGGAGTGGGCACTACATTCCAAAACCGACCATAACTTTGGTCAAACAAAGTGGGACAGTTGAGCAGTACAACTTGGTACTCATATGGATTTAAATACAATGGTATAGTTAACAAAATTTATCAAAGATGAAATTTTGAAAAATTGTAGCATAATTAATTTCAAAATACTTGGTATCTGGTGGTTTTCCACTGCTATGTCCTTTTTCTATATTCATGAGTAATTTCATTCTCACCTCAGGAAGGAACTCTGCATATATTTACACACATGACGAGATGATCCAGAAATATATCCTAAATTTTGAAGAAATTAAATTTGGAAGGAACTTATCTCAAGCAAGACGTGGCTTGACTTCTTGTACATTGTATTTGTCTATAAGTTCTGCAGCAAGTAGTATGTGCATTAAATACTGATCTATTCTATCCATTTGCCGTCTTGAACTAATGCTGACCTTTCGATTTAAAAATACGCATCAAGTCCGATTGTTGGTCGTTTTGAATTGTTTTACGGCAGACTACATGATTAGAATTGATGCATATTTTAAGTCAGGAAATTTTTTTAATGAAGTCAGGCAAATATCAGATATTCTCAGACACAAATTCGAATCGCGATACAGTCAGGTAGTCTGTAGGTTAGACAGTCCTGTGTGATAAATTATTGCTTCTTCAGCAATGATTTCACTTAATTAGGACTTGTTCGTCACTTCATAGGTCTTATCTTACAAGGACCAATGAATGCGAATCGGTTAATTTCATTCAAACGAATCTATTTTTATATCGCTAAAACATTTCTTGTGAGAACTAAAAATGATTTCCCATTAAGTTTGTGATGTATTCATTACGGTTCGCAGATCTACGGCATCATGTGTGCGTCATTTATCTACACATATGGATATTTATTTATTTGTGACAGACACCGTGAAACCTACGTTCATAAATTACTATTTATTTTTCAATGAGTAACGAAAACGTTGTCCGTGTTTTCATTCTTGATATTTCGCCAATTAATTTCGAAGGCCTTTTCCGAAATTCATTAACAGACTTTTAGATAAGCAATAAAAAAGTACACATTTGGTATAAATATCCTCGTTTATACTATTTATATGATGCCATAATTATTACTGATGTTGGACTAGATAAGCGAACCTCGTTTCTGTGGGTATGTGCGTGAATCTATCACTGAGCAGTATTCGGTTAAATGGAATTAAATTCACGTTCACTTTCATTTAAGAAAAACTTATTGTTAAACTTATTAAATACAATAAGATTGGTGTTTATTTAAAGCGAGCAAACATGATTGAAATAATTGCTATCACCATCCACACAATCAATGGTAGTACAATTGAATAGCTTGTATAAATTTGGCAAAAGGTGCATGTAAATATTGCAGCCGATATTTCCAGTCAAGTACAACGTATGCGGGACTAATAGAGGTGAGAGGCATATAACTAATTTTGCTTTCCATATGTATGCATTGCGGTCTGATCCTCGCTATTCAGATTGGCGTTTTTTTCTGATAATGGTCATGGAAGGTCGAAACTCGTCAGTACATGTGACAAGCGGTAGTTATGCTATGGTTTACGATTTGTTAAACACAATGAGATTGCTGTTTATTTCCATCTCGCGAACTTGATTTAAAAAATTCTTATCACCACCCGTGCATTCATGATTGTTTAATTGCATGAACTTATTACATGACACGTGTCTGAATAATGTATTTATTCTCACTTTTTGATATGCCGAAATTATTGGTGACTTCATTTGTTATGAGGGTCAAATAAACCTGATGCCATAAATGTAAATTTTTTTCAGGATAAATAGTCATAAGTTTGTGATAAATAAGTCAAGAAATTACAAAATTAATTAAATGTTAAGTAAAAATTAGAAAATTACCTACTGAAATAACGATTACAAGAATATAATATGTAAAGTCCATATTTATCTCAATAGTTCAGTAATGAGTGCAGTATTTATGTAGACCTTTATTTAATAGGTACAATAAGATAAAACGAATTAAAGGCTGGATTACAAAAGATGATTTAAATATAACAAATTTATGAGGGAACACGTAAATTAATCCTAATCTAACATTTTAAATTTTCTTCTGAGGCTATTTTCCAATTCTAAATCACGCAGTATTCATTTCCTGCCATTTGGAAGTTCTTCGTTCCAAATCGAACCTGACAGTATATGCACCACTATTTCATTCATTGATTTAATGTTACTGTATTCTATATTATATCTTGTCGATCTATTTTCATCATTTCGATATGTGTTGACAGATATCTCAGTTGATTATATATTAAGTTTTCACTTTATGCCATTCAAGGTCGTATCTTGTAGCATGCCCATATTTACTTCAAAATATAATTCACGTTACCTTACTGTATCTATTAATCAAGGTCTCTTTTAGAATTCAACACTTATTATAGCACTTTTAAGTTAAGTATCATCTATCATCCCCAAATAGCTATGATTTTTTCAGTGCATAATTTTACGAGATTTTTATCTGATCTTGAATTATTGTCTAACTCTATATCTTATTTATCCAAAATTTTTACGGTTTATACGAACAATAATTTACAATAAGTACAACGCTTTTACATGCTACACGGTAACCAGTGAAATTGCCTATAAGTACGACACATCATACTGAGTGAATAAAAAAGAAGTCAGAAGCCGGAAAAGTGGAAATTAATTCTACTCATTGTAGTTTCACTTAGATGAACGTGCACTCTCATGTAAGTAAATTTGCCTGACGACTTCGCGATTATGATATCACACACATCCATGATGATTGTTTATCTAGTGAAACATCAGACATTTTTATGAATATCATTGTAGTTTTCCTTACATGTAATAATGCGTACCTTTAATCTAATATTTCTCAATTATAGACATACGATAACGCACAAAAATGACGTATAATTATTTAGTTAAACATCTAAAAATGCACAAAAATGAAGCCATTTAGGTGAAATTTGAACTTGTTTTATTATTTGTCTAAAATTCTTATGATGAGCGTACTTTTCAAAAAAGGCTTTCGAATTTCATTGCCAAAATATAAAGTATAAAATCATCAATATGACTACAGTTCCCATTTCTGAAAGTAAAGTATCGCCGGTATTTTCGCATTATCGCGCGGAAACTTCAAAACGTGAAAGGTATGCTTCTTTCAAATAAAATAGCTTGATTTAGCGATCGATTTCACCACGAAAATAAAGGAAGCACGCTCACTAGACGAAGCGTGATGTGATGAGGAATTCTGTATCCGCTCTTCCGTGGATCTGTTTAGATTGAATTTAAAAAAATGTTTTGAAGAATTTTTCCATGTTAATTTCTTTGTGACAATGTAGTTTTTAAAAAAAAACTATTTAGAGCATCTGCATTTAATGCAGTTTCCTACGGTTAGTGTACCACATTTATGAATTCTTACTGTGATAAGTAAAGCAAAACTATTCTGCCTAGCATTGTTTTAATTTGCCAGTAACGAAATCCATTGGCAATTATGTTATGAAGAAAAGCCATGGTGAACCGTCCAAATTTTTCCACATTACTTGACTACATATATATGAGTTTTCCGAGCTTGATATATACACGATTCCAATTGTATTTGCCTATTCGCATAATATATAAATATTACCGTCAATCACACTTACCGACGAGTTCTGTTCTTCCATGATCATCATCAAAGAACCACGGTAACCTGACTAAGGTGTATCAAACTGCTATTCATTCATGTACTGCGAGTGACTGACGATAGCCTATCCTTGCTCTTCGACTGGTTAAATTTAATGGGATTGTTGTTTATACCAACCTGGCGATCTTGACTTTAGAAAATTGTTATCACGACTCGCGCAATTAATACATATTTAAATGTGAAATTTTGGAGCTTTGTTTCGGTACCTACTGCTGAATAGCTAGGAAGCACGACACACATGTGTCAATTGAATCACACGGTTTCTCATGCTGAATTTGGAAATATTAAATTCAATATATGAGCCAACTTGATATTTCGTAAACCATGTCTGAACATTACTCTGCGTAAATAATGTAACTGCAAAATGAGATAGAAATAACTGTGTCTTTATGTACAATAAATTAAAGGTGGTTTTAATAAACTTCTGTGAATTTATTCATCCGTATTTGTGAGGAAAATATCACTTCTTAGACTGAATTTTATTATCAATGTCCGTGACTTTTGTTTCATTATCAAAATTTAAGGATTTATGTACCTGTCATAGCATTCATAATAGCGTTTTGTTTTTATTTCAATCTGTTGACAATAATTTGAAAACACTTAGTTACAGTATTTATAGAAAGGAATCTTGTTCTACACATCACGACCATTTAGTTATTGG
This sequence comes from Eudiplozoon nipponicum, assembly GCA_029291075.1. Taxonomy (NCBI): domain Eukaryota; kingdom Metazoa; phylum Platyhelminthes; class Monogenea; order Mazocraeidea; family Diplozoidae; genus Eudiplozoon; species Eudiplozoon nipponicum. Next base: position 128,121 of record JAQBSW010000402.1, read on the forward strand.
CCAATGAATATACGATTAAAAAAAACTCTATCTTAGACATGCGAATTTGAAAAAAATTATAATCAATTCTTTGAATCGAGTTTGCGTGCCTGATATAAACACCAATCACATTGTAATTAACCAGTCAAACAACATAGCCAAACTAACAGCAGTCCCTCATGCTGTTCTATTTTGTGCCAAGGGTCAGACAAACAGCGTTTGGTGTTTATCCCAAGCTCGAAAATTTGATATAACCAATTTTTGTCACCAACTTTGCATTCACTGATTGTTTAATTGTACAACTTATATTCAATTTACCCCAAAATGAATCCATTTTGTCATGGCCTTTGTCGGACTATAAGATTTTCGCTGAGTTAGCAGGTGTAAATATATACAGTTTTCACTAAAAGTGAGTTGATGCCTCGACTTACTTATTCTGATACTATATAGTGTGTTTTATCCGTTTTCACTTTATAAATGATGAATTCAGGCACCCCTTACATATTAATTTGACCATAATATTGTCATGAAGCGCAAATGTGCAGATTCCATAAATATTTGTAGCATCGGGCTCATTTATGCAAGAATTATTTTAAAGTATTTTTCGAAAATTCATATTATTGTAGTCGCCCTAATGAACTGGCCCCAAAATGCAAAAGGCTAATGTACTCGCATTAACATTTTTATCTAAACGACCATTACTAATATCTAACTCGTCGATTACGGTATATTTTTATGCCGCGTAAATTCGTAACAGCTCTTCTTAGGAAGTGGGAAAAGGCATAATTTAGCTTGTAACAAAATCCCTTTGTTCTGCACGGTATAGATATGGATTTGCACACACATTGCGCACTTAGTAAAACAAATCTAAACAATAATTCTTTATCTGTTACCATTTCCTGGTGATCGGATGTTGCCTCCAGTAATCTTTGCATCTTGCCGCCACTTTGCACTTTCGCTTTTCTGGAGGTAATTCTTTGGCATTTAAATCAGTCCAAAAGAGAAGCTAATGTGCGTTCTTGTCCTTAAAAGTAGCCACTGCCATATCTCCTCTTCTAAAATGACATTGCGCGGGTTCTTTAGTGTATGCTGATCAAATCGATGTTATTTTCAGAATTTTCCATTCACCATTCCGATCTGAAAAGCATTATCTGTGTGTAGCGTCATATTCTTTAACTCTACCGCTATAACTTTTTTCCCATCACGGAGGCGGATTCGTGTAGGCTTATTGCTGATTGTTGTACAAATTCTGATTCAGCTGATATATGTTTTCCGGAATCTTTGGGACTCGTGTTAATTGGTTTGTTTGTCTGACGAACTGCACTTTATGGGCAATGGTCTGTCGAGCAAAGCCTGTGGCCTATGATACTGCAAATGGCAAGGCCCACTCGTCTAAAAGTAATTTTCTCCACCAGGAACCAGGCACTTCCTGGCACAAACATTGTACATCCACTTTTATCATCCAGTACACAAGCTTAGCCATCGCGTTAGTCTAACAGTGATAAAACGCTGCACATGTAGGCTTTATGTCAATGTTCTTGAACTAATGATTTAAAATCTTCTACTCGAAAAACGCACCGTGATAGGTAATGTTCTATTATGGCGCTCCAACTCGACATAGCGACCGCAATTCTAAGCGTCTTATAATTTTTTCTTTTGTGATTTGCCTGAATATTAAAAACTATACCCATCCGGTAAACTTCTAGTCTATGGAGAGCACATAGGCTGCCTCGCTACGCGATTCAGTCAGCTGACCCACCAAGTGGATAGGTAAAATTTGATTATCTTCTGTGTCTTTGAGAGAAATTTGGATGACCTCTTCTCTGTTCTGCGGTGTACAACGCTGGTACGTAATATAATTTAAATAATAGCTACGAATTTATTTTGACGTGCAAGGCCGTTACACGCGGGACTGCAATGTTTCAATGAGGCGCTTCACGCCAAGATGTCTCAACGTTGCATGTTACCTCGTAGGGCCAAAATTCTAAGCTCTGTTCATCGGAGACCTTTATTATTGGCGATACACAAACAGTCGAAATTAATCTGAGCGCACCGACTGCAACATTGTCGATACTGTTCGACGAAGAATCGTTGCATCATATTCCTCGAACTCTTTAATAACCAAATATAACTGTTTATTTTCAATAAGGATTGAAAACCAACCCACTCGTGTATTGTAATCGGTAAAGATGCCTATATGCCGACCGATGGCACAATAAATCATTTTTAAGGATCCATTTTATTGTTAGTAATTCATCTTAAGTGACGGTATAGCTTTGTTGTGCATATCTAATGGGCCTCCGTCTGCTTCGAATACTGTTCCCATGCCAATATCTTTGATGTTTGTCTAACGGGAATGTCAATATTGTGGCGTTTACAATTTTCTGCTTACATTGCACAGACATCGCTTTGGTCTCCTCCGTCACTCAAAACCGTATATTAATACAAATTATCATTGACAAGGCTTATTTATTGATCGCAATTTACAAGAGGTATTTTCAATAGAAGAGCATAATTTCAATATACCGGCTCAATTACTTTAATCAAGGCTGCGATCTTGATATAAACACCTGACCCATTATGTACATATGTTTGTCAATTTAAAAAAAATCATTGCATAGTATAGACAAGGAAATTCATCTAGTAGATCGATTTCGTCCTTATTGGGAACTCATCGCCTAATATCCAGAAATTGCCGCAGTCAGGGCTCGAACCTGGGCTCGTCTGCATTGGAATATGGTGCTATAACCACTGAGCCACCCTACCGAAAACCGGGGCAATTGTTTTATTGTGGTGCATATTTTATAGTCCTTCACAGGTTGCACGTTCGAACCCGATGCTAGACATCCATCTGGGCAAACTGAATTGCTCAAGCACCACAAATAAAGCACTGTCAGTTCCTTTTCGGAACGAAGGTGTAATTTCAATTTTATGGCACTGGGCTGCATCTTCTGCAATGGAGACAGACATAGTCGTTTTGTCCCTGCCCACACAATTGCATTATTAACGTACGCTGTAGTATAGGGTAAATCGTTCACGAAGGAGTGTATCATTCATTGGAGCACAGTGGCTGTGTTCTTTAGACAAAATAGTACCCTAGTAAATTTGTAATGGTCTTGGGTGCTTTCTCAGCATCAAGGATAACACTACAATGGACATATATGTTCAACGAAGGTAAAATGTCTAGCTATTGCTTGGTGCAGATTCTAACCCATGTGCAATCATTATGCACGAGACACCAGTGTCTCGTGTCCTGGCCGATGTGTTAAATATCCTGATCACACTAAATTAACGTTTTAATCGATACATGACGTCTGCTAACCGCACAACTATTTATAAGACCAAAAAGATTAATCTGGTGCTTAAAAGCGTGCATTTTGCTTTTGGATGTGTAGGACAATTGATAACAAATAATTATATATTTTCTGTTGCGGAAGTTTGGTGTATATGCTATTGTGCATTAGTTGTTGTGCACAAAGTAACCAATTATTTCACTTAGTACTAGAAAGGTAAACAAATGTCAACATAAACGAAATTTATCATCTCATGTACATATGCGTTTAGTAATTACGAGCGACTCATCGGTAGGAGCCGATACTACGCCCTATACCTACTACGGAATGAGAGCAATGGGCTGTATAAACTTTGTGACATTTGCCACAAGTTGTGTTTTACTCCTGTGCGTATTGTGTCAACCCTGAATGTGAGACTGGAAATGAGGTCTCGAAATATCTGGCAAAGAAAAATGGAAAATCTTGTTCCAACGACATTTTCAGACAATCAGCTGATGGAAGGCTTTAAAAAGAGGGTCAAGTGAGAACCCATCAATCGAAGCCAATAAGCAGAGCACCTGAAAATGATCAAAATATAAGATTTTACCGACCTATGAGTGCTATCAATTGTCTCGCACAAAATAAAGGCGGTCCAATCCACAACATGAAAGACAGCACTGCGCAAGAGAGTTTATCATTCCCTATATGGAGTTGATACCCGGCCTGCAAAAGGTACCAAAACTAAGGTTACCGAGTCGGTACATGGTATCAACTTAATGAATTTAATGAAATGCTAAATGTATGTATATATATATATATATATATATATATATATATATATATATATATATGCGAAAGTAAAACTTAATATGTATATAAATTTGACATACTTCCTTGTATATATTCATACAATAAATAGTCATATTTCAATATATATATATATATATATATATATATATATATATATATATATATATATATATATATCTAAATTTACATAAATACATTTACTTATTTGCATTTACTAAATATATATATATATATATATATATATATATATATATATATATATATATTCTTTATGATGTCCATGCCTTTTAATTTAACACAGTATATTTATAATTATAATAATAATAATTAATATGTTCTTTATTCCTAATTATATATATATATATATATATATATATATATATTTATACATGTACATACATTTGTTTAAATGTATTCAAGTAAATATAGTCATTACATTATAGTCATTTTCATTTATATGCATATATATACACATGTTTAGTTTAGTTAAAATGGACTTTTTCTACAACAATGTAAATGGTAATATATGTACATGTAAATATTTTCATATATATTTCTTCATATATATATATATATATATATATATATATATATATATAATATAATCATATTGTTATGTATATGTACATACACACAGAACTTTCTGAGTAAATGAAGAAATCAATTAATCAATCACAATGAAATATACATATATATATATATATATATATATATATGTGTGTATATTTCCTGTTATATATATATATATATATATATATATATATATATATATGTATATTTCCCTGATTTACTTTTTATTTAATCAAGTGTTTAACTCCAATAATGGGTCCTTGCTTCCGTTTATCACTATTCCACTGCAATATTTTGGCATTCCTCCTACAAAAATATGATTTCACATTATGTTAATTCCGTCAATTAATATATTCCAATTATTATCGATCAGTTTGACAGGCATTGGTATAGGTATTAATATTCCACTTCCTCAAAAATTAATGTAAATGTAAATTGTCGTATAATTTATCTTGCTATTGCCATACGGTTATCGTATTTCTCAGAATATATCCCTGCATTGTTTATCAAAATTGTAGTTCAAAATATCAGTATGCAATTATTCAAATGATTTATTCGTCGTAGTGTTCAAACCGTACTGAAATTTAACGTCGCAGAAATGATCGATCATTAATTGCATCGTTATTTGGCTTTGATGTATATTTTGATCAACCGTTAATTCATTTCATGTGAATTCGATCAACTAATGTTTACTAATTATTATGCGTAATGTACAAACTGGCCCGGCGATCGATAGCATGTTAATTTGTGATTTTAAACATCGGCATATGCTTGTCTTTGAAGTCAGGTTAATTGATGGAAAGGAAAGAACGACGCCAAATAAATTAGCAAATCATTCGATAAACATGACGCCAAAGCTAAGTCAATTATATATGAGTATACTAAAATTTGAACAATTATATGTACAAATAAGTATATATATATATATATATATATATATATATATATATATATATATATATATATATATATCAATGAGTATCAAATGGAAATGCGCATAGAGGCAAATAAACTTTTATATATGCATGAGCATTTGCATGTTAAAGTAACAAATTAAAGAAAATTAAGCAACAAAATAAGACTTGGCCTTAAAAAATTATTAGCATGAAGGTGGAAAATAAATAAAATGAAATATAAATCAATCAGTCCATCAGTCAATTAATCAATCAAATAATCAAAAAACAAACAAATAATTCAATCCATTATTAAATTAATCAATTAATCAATCAGTAAAACAATCTATCGATCAATCAATCAATCCTTCATTCCACAGACCAATCCTTCAATAAACTAATCAGTCAATCAATCCATCATTCAATCATATAATCAATCAATTAATCCGTCAATCACTCATTCAATAAATAAATAACATATATGAATCAATCAATAGATCAATCAATCAACCAATAGATCAATCAATCTATCTATCTATCAATCAATTAATCAATCCATTATTCAACAAATCAATCCTTCAATCAATCAATCAACCAATCTATATATCTATCAATAAATAAATCAATCAATCAATCCATCAAACAATCAATCAAACAATCAACATATTAAGGATTAATTCCATCAATTAATCAATAAAACAGTCACTCAACTATTTATTCAATTATGCAATCAATCATTCAGTTAATCTTCCAATCAACCAGTCAGTCGATCAATCAATATATCAACCAATCCATCAGACAATCAATAAATCAGTTAGTCAATCATTTATGCAATCAGGCAATCAATCAATCCATTAATTATTCAGCCAGTCACTCAGTCAATCGATCATTCAATATTTAACCAATCAATGGATCAATAAATCAGTCTTTAAGTCAATCAATTAATTAATTAGTCATCAATCTATCAATCATTTAATCAATTATTCATTCATCAATAAATCAATCAATCACTCAATATGTCTATTGAGAAGCCATTTATTTATTACTAACTTTGTAACACTATCGATCATTCAACAAATGCATCAAACAATCTATAAATCGTACCAATTGCAAATTTTCCTCAAATAATTTAAGAGAATTCTTCTAGCCTAACAAAAGCATTTACATTTATATTTGTTTTACTTTGTTTGCCATTCCTTTATGTTAAAATTTTATCTGAAATATTTGTTGATTATATTTACACGTAGTTGTAAATGGTAACAGGCTCAACTGAAATGACAATTTAACATCCGGGTGTTTTATTGGCGCCGTTCTTCTAAAAATATTTAATTTTGTACTATTACTCATTATGCATTAGGTATTGCGTACCTTGTAACAAATTAGTTCAAATAGGACCAGAATGTCTGCATTTACGAAAGATATAATCTCATGCACACACGCCTTTTGGACTTATTGGCAATTCATCAGTAGGAGCCGGTAGTACGCCTCATACAAAATATATATTTTGTAAAGTAATTTGGGAAAGTGGACAGTATAACCTCCTATAATAATCTTTACTCAGGCAGTAATGAAGTTAACTTTATATAAATTCTTCGATTATGTGAATTCAAAGCTGACTCGCTATATAAATTATATACCGAACAAATTTCTGATTTAAATACATTTTAAAAGATGCATTCGGTTGCGCAGTGCTGTCCTTCTTGTTGTGGATTTGACCGCATTTTTCTTGTGCGGGACAATTGATAGCACTCATAGGTCGGTAAAATCTTGAATTTTTCCATTTTCAGATGATGTAATTTTTGGTCTCAATTGATGGGTTCTCACTTGTCCCTTCTTCTTTAAGCCTTCAATTAGCTGATTGTCTGAAAATGACGTTGGAACAAGATTTTCCATTGTTCTTTTTCCTAATTTTCGAACCCGAATTTCCAGGTTCATCTACAGGGCCGACACAATACACCACAAGTTGTGTTTTACTCCTGTGTGTATTGTGTCGGCCCTGAAGATGAACCTGGAAATTTGGGTTCGAAAATTAGGAAAAAGAACAATGGAAAATCTTGTTCCAACGTCATTTTTAGACAATCAGCTAATTGAAGGCTTAAAGAAGAAGGGACAAGTGAGAATCCATCAATTGAGGCCAAAAATTACATCATCTGAAAATGGAAAAAAATCAAGATTTTATCGACCTATGAGTGCTATCAATTGTCCCGCACAAGAAAAATGCGGTCAAATCCAAAACAAATTTCTGTTCTTGGTACCACAACAACAGTTTTCAAATTACCGAGCCTGTACCAAATACCATTTGTCTATATTTTCGTTATTATCTGTCTGTAACTGTTTGAACTACGTCGAGGTTAGGCATGTTATGAGCAAATAAAAATATCCAAAATTTTCACTATCTGTTTAACATTTACGTTGCTTTGTCTATCATTAAAAGTATTGGCCATAATAAAAATAACTCACGGGTGGCTAGATCCCACTGAATACATATTTTTACATCCCATCCATGTTAACTTAAAATGTCAATCGATACATATGTTGTGGTCGGGTATTGGTTTTATGCCTATATGTAATCAAGGAACAAAACAACTGGAATTGTTGAATAATGAATTTGAAATGAAATGCAAGCTTAGACCTGACTATGGTTTCTTCATAATTTGCCGATTACTCATTAATAATATATTATTTATGTGATAAAACTGAAACTTCTCAAAATTTTTATAAACATGTTACTTATTTACGGGCATTTTCAGGTCACACACTAAAAACCATACCAGGCACTAAATAAATTATGTCTACTGATCGGATAGAACATTCGTGGTAAAAAGATCTGGATGTTCATCCTCACAAGATGACGTTTGTTCAGACACTTGGATGATGGATGTAACCAAAAGGCAGGTGAGTATTTTTTTAACATGTTTAAGTAGAATAACCATACAGCTGACTTGATAATTATATTATTTTAAATTATGTATTAGGTGTTGCGTACCTAGTAACTATTTAATTCAAATATGAAAAGAAGAATAAACCAAAGTTAGCATGAACGGAAAGTAAAATCTCATGTGCACATTCGTTTCGTGTGTACTGACAAGTCATCAGTAGCAATATCTAATTGTTATATAATTAGATTATTGCCTTTATTTTGAAGTTAAGGTGGATGAGGACCAAAATAGGCCATAATGCGAGAATACGTTAAACTTAACTTAGTATGGTTACATTCCGGAACGGGTTATAAATAGGCTTAGGGGATATTTCATATTGAAGAAATTGGTTTAAATCATAAGGCAAGTAGTTAATTTGGTTCGTCATACTGATGATATGTTCTGCAATCGAATTCTCAGTTGGAAAAAAACATTTTAATTTTCATAGCTTAAAAGTTATGCGTAACAGGAATTAAAACTGACCAAAAAAGAGCTTAGGGAATTGACAAAGGATAATTTTACATTTTAAACGATTTTCGCTAATCTACTATTTTAGTCATAGAATTTGTTCATTTATCGCGAGCAAAATATAGGAAATATATCTAAATATTCCTTGTCAGAAAGATCTTATGCATATATATATATATATATATATATATATATATATTCAATAAACCCTTCCTATGTGAAAAAACAAAAGAAATTTCATCAAATACAAGAAACGCTTCTTTCTCATTATCTCCTCAAGGATCTAATAATGAACATATCTTCATATATAAATTGGATGACAAAACTGTCCTATTATCGCATATTCTCCACCCAAATATATAGTGGTTTTACGCGTAATACCGGCTCCTACTGATGAGTCGCCAGTTAGCCCGAAACAAATGTGCGTGAGATTACACATGCTGTTCATGCTGTCTTTGGTTTATCCTTCTGGTCACAACTGAACTAATTTGTTACTAGGTTCGCAACACCTGATACATATTGAGGATAGAAATATGTAAACATGGAGAGAGTGTGAAAAAAGGAAACCAATCAATTGCGTGCGTCACCTCCAGTTTAAGCTCAATGCCTGAACATGCTTCTTCTGCTTGCATAAATCCGGCTGCAATTTGTTTATCCATAAGGCTTCGTATGTGGCTAGCTCCATTTTGTTATTGCATTCAGTAATTATTTTGAATGCTGCATATGGTGAACATACAATGAATGAACGTACAATGAATTTTATTAAAGCTCGCATTTCAAAAGCATATATATATATATATATATATATATATATATATATATATATATATATATATTATAAAATAGCATTGTCTAAGGTAGCGAAAGCAATTCATCCAGTCGACCGATTGCGTCCCTATTTGAATCATATCAAGTAATTTCATGAATTCTCTGCGGACCTGGCTCGAACCTGAGCACATTTTACACGGAGTCTACGACTTCCTCACATCGTCAATACCGACACATAGTACACGTAATTTGTATGTATATACCAACTTATTGTTATGGTTTGACTTTTCTTCAGAGGGAACCAATTTGGCTAGTTTTCAGCTTTAGGTCAAAGGAGATGCTACTTAAGTTCCATTTGAAAGAAGGTGCACCAAAGTTAAACATGTTAATATTAAAATTAAAATTTTGTGGTGTGCCGTAGTATGGCGCGGTGGATACAGTTACAGACACTGAAGCAAACTAGCCACATCTGTGGCAAACTCTAGACAGTTCTTAAAGAGTTTCCTATTAAGAGCAAATTGGTCTACTGGATGAATTTCCTTTGCTTTATACAATACTTAGTTTGTACTGACGAATTTATATGTAAAGTGGGATTGTTGTTTATCTAAATCTCGCAACCCTGATTTAAATAAACGTACTTATGTAGACGATATAGTATGCGTGCATATACTATCGCTTTTATTAATATAGATTTACTAACGTAATTTTGGCACCTAAACAAACACTTCAGACTGGAACTTTAGGCATTTAAATAGAAATATGCTGATAAACTGATATCTTTTATCACTGTATCAGTTTATGTTGTGCTTTTGATTATCCACGGACTTTACCTTGCGCCGCTTTTAAATAGTCGCTTTACACTGGTCGTCAAATTATCAGCCATGTAAACAAAAAAGAGTATTCAAAAATAGATAATCACAAAGAAATGGCAACTATGCATTGTTTTTCGCACTTCTTATTTATTCTGATCAGGATCACAAAGATTTGCCAACCCATCAAAACACTGATAATAGTTTCTGAAGTATCGGCTCAACTTAACTTGGAGCCATAATTCCTTTTCGAGTAAAAACAGCTTTATATTTGAGAGAAAAATATTGCTTTAAATCTGGATTTTTAATGTGAAAAACTTTCAATCTTTACGAAGGATTCTGTATCTTAAAGCATAGCTACTTCTTAACATTGATTAATTGACTTTCCAGTTCTACTCGGTCTCATGGAAATTAATTTCGCATGCATATGATATTCAAATGATGCTATTCGGTAGTTTCAAAGATCTATAACTACAATTACATTGAGCGTATCTTCGTATTTCAACAATAATAAACAAATAATAAATTGACATTATACAATGTATTCTAAACAAACAAAGGAATGATAGGATTCTCCAGAATAAGTAGTAAACTATTTTTGAAGATAATGGTTGAAAATAAATAAATTTGGTGCTATACCAAAAAGTGCATATTTACCAAATCAATAATATGGCTAACACGCAAATGTTCCCAGTTCCTGGTTTCAATAGTAAAATATTCGTTACCCAGTTCGGAGAACATTCTTCAGTCCACAGTTCGTCAAAGTGCTTACGCAGCTCACAAAACATATTTGTTTTCCAACAATGGCCAGCCCAGGTGGAGATAGTTTCTTGTCTTTCGCTAAAACTACATCAAAACTGTTGCCGAGCGATTTCGTGTAAGCTTAATTCTTGTGTACGTGCTAAATTTCCAATGGATAACTGTTAATTCTCACACGTCTGGATTAATAATATTTCACCTGTGAAAGCATGGAGCGGAACGAAATGAAAAACTGTTGACAAAGCCCGAAGACTTTGACGCAATAGACTACAGTTAGGGTGTAACATGGTAGCATTAATCTTCATTGTAAATTATCGCGCACTAAAGAGTGTTAGCAATTGAAACATATTGGCAATCAAATATATCAAACAGAAAAATGTCTCCATTTTCGCAGAAATATGATAAATGGCCCCAAAACATGCACAAGTTGCATGCAATTTTATTACTGCATAGAGGATTGATACAGAAGCTAGCAATGCTTTATGGGGTGTGCTTAAGAGTGCAAGTGGTTACCTACCACAGTGAGGCATTTATTAAATTTGACACTTAATATTACAATTGTTACTGAAGCAAAATCAAGGCAAGCGTTACAGATATGTGATTTAATAATTCAGATAAAAGGTTCACTGAGTTATTTGATAGACTGCGAAAATTTTCATTTCATCACGTATGTGTAATATTATAGCTCTTCACTTGTTAACGTGGCACAAAATTGCCTGACGCGATTAGGCAAATTTGTGGAACCGAAACTCAATATACTCTGATTTCGTAGTCAGTCTTTCTTAGCATGTGGCTCTAACAGTTGTGTACACATCTCCAGTATCAACTATTTCACCTTTTCGCTTTTGAATTATATTTGATAATAGATTATTAGATCCAGATCGCATATTTAAAATAGACACCAGTGCAATTGTTTAGCCATTCATACACATTATAAATACTAACGCAAGTATTCAACAAACATTGATTGCGTTGGTGGTGGTAATAATTATTTTAAAAAAGTTTGTGAGCTTCGTGTAAACACCAATCCCAGTGTTTTTAACCAGTTGTCAAACAACATATTAAAACTAGAGCCAGTCACACGTACTGACACATTTCGATTTTCCATGATAATCATCAGAGAACGATGGCAAACTGACTAGTGAGGATTAAACCGAATATATATATATATATATATATATATATATATATATATATATATATATATATATATATGGAATCAAAATTAGTTACCTCTAGTAGTCTCGCATACATTGTACGTGACTGGAAATATCGGCCGCACAATTTCAATGCAGTCACGAACATTAACTTTTTGCAGCTTTCTCGACATAGATATAGGTAATACAATTCAACAATCATTGATTGCGTGGGTGATGGTAACATTAAACTGCCTCATTTATACTTATTACTGACTGGTCTTCCGAACTATAATTCCGCATTTTTCTTGTGCAGGACAATTGTTAGCACTCGTAGGTCGGTGAAATCTTGATCCAATGGCATTTACAGGTGCACATATTCTGTTTGGTGGGTTCTCACTTGTCCCTTCACTCTGAAGCCGCCCATCAGCTTAAATGACGTTGGAACCAGATTTTCCGAATTTTTTCCAAATTTTCGAGACTTTATTTCTTGTCCCATCTTTGGGGATGACAGCATACTTACATGGAAAAACAACTTTTATAAATGTGGTATCTTCATTCAAAGCAGATCTATTTATATACGTTTTACTTTTAAAGTATTATTATTATCTGGCGTTCCGGCATGCGGTAGTTTTGTTATGTTGCTCGCGACTGGTTAAATACAATGGGATTCGTGTTTACTTCAAGCTCGCAAACTTGATTTAAAGAATTGTTACCACCACGCGCGCAATCAATTATTGTTAAATTATTATCGTCTGTCTGGTTTTCTAACAATCACTTTAGGTTAATAAACTAGTCGTTTTCCATATATATATATATATATATATATATATATATATATATATATATATATATATATATATATATATATTATATATGCGTGAGTCTATTAAAGTTAACCTTTCAGTTGCACGTGGACATATTGACTAAATGTCAATTTCCCTGTGCATGCGGACGACTAAATACTAGGGTTGAGTGTTTTTATGCAGTCAAATTGTTTACTGCATCGTTAGGATCGCTCATAAGAAGCTAATTAATGCTTTATTCTTTTAATGTGATTTAACGTAAATAATGGTTACGTTAGTGGTTAAAGAGGGGAGGGGCAAAGTAATACAAATTTATCCACCAGTAGTAAAAAGATGCGAAGTCTAATTTTTTTAAACGTGTGTAGTGAGCAGTCGACTGGTGAATGTACTCGCAACAGATTAACGGAATATCTCGAGAGAAAATATACAATAAGTTATTTACATGATTAACCAAAATAAGTACCAGACAATTGCATCATTTTATTACTTTTATGTTAAATACTTATTGAAGCTCAGAAGTAACTATGCGGTTGATTTTTCAGAAAAATCATAGCATTTTAAATTATATTTCTGTTTATTCGGCTTGGGTCTTCTTTAGGGCCCTCATAAATTGACCACAAAATGAATAAGCGATATAAAAGCTGGTTTGCAAGCATAATCGTGAAGTAAGCAATACTGCAGCTTCACCGGAGGAGTAGCTGTATTCTCAAAAGCAACATCCAAAAATAAAAATATATTTGACTGGAAAGTCGGTTGCACAATTCATATTCAGCGGGCATCATAACTGGTTTGCAGTTGTATCGAATTCTTTTGAGCCATTCAGTTAAACAAACATTAATTACGTGGTCGAAAACAAATGTTTAAATATAGTTTTCCATTGTTTATCAGGTGCCAATCGCAATTTTAGTGCATTGTATGATCAATTACGCATTTCGTTTATATTTAAATAATATTGTTTTTTGAGAATTAAATCTATATTTGAGGACCAAGATAGATTTCGATGATCAGCCAAAGCAGTTGGACAAAATATTTCGATTAATGTAAGGGCTTAGGTAAATTTTCATTTAAACTACTTTGATTTATGCATAACAGAGAAATGTGTTAGACTAACTCAAAGACCATATTTTCGGATGAGTTCCGTTTTTGCTAAATACCTGAGGGTGTTGGTTATTACTGTCTAGATTTCTTCGGCTAATACTCGCACATTTTGTTGGTCAATTAGTTAATGTGGGCGCAAAATGCAATGTTTATCATAACGACCACTCATTTGATAATGATAGGAATTTGGAAGTAGTCGGCAATTTATTCTGTCTTTAGACATTTCCTATGAGTTTACAATAATACCTAACTATAATTTTTCTAAATTTTCCTGGAAAATTCGGATAAATTTTCCAACTATAATTTACGCTGAAAAAAAAACTTAAAATTGCATAAGAAAGCACATGCAATTCATACAGTAGACACATGTTGTGTCCTTATCGGGTAATTATAAATTATTCGTCCAAAATGCCGTAACTGGGGAACGAATCGAGACACATTTGTTTTAGAGTTTTGCAACCTATTCACTGGGCCACCCATGCCAAGCATTACCTGAAGTTTTAAATTATATACCAAATTGGCTGATTTGAGCTGTCTTTCCATCATATGAATTATATTTTATTAGTCTTTACAATATAAGGTAAAAAATTCACAATTCAGTAAATGCCATAAATCCTTTAAATAGGTTTTCTCCTTTTTGGAATTCATCAAGTAGTTAAAATGATTGCTGTATCCAAGGTTCGATTATTAGTTGGTGTATAACTAAAAATTTCATGAAGTATGTGCCTTGCGTGGTGTCGTAGATTAGCTGCTTTATTCTGAAGCAAATGGGTCCAATTTCGAAACCTGATTTATGAAATTTTTGCAAGTACAGAATGGGTACTCATTTAGGGTGAAACCGATCTACTACATGAATTAAATTTACTATCTTATGCAATGTTTAAACCAGAATGACAATATATATGGTACAAAAAATCCAAGTTCCTTTTCTGAAGAATACCATGGCATGTATACTGAAGTTTATGAACTAGCGGAAAAATTTAAATAATATTCAATAATAAGCAAGAAAGAACTCGATTAATTTCAAAAGAATGACACAATAAATATAAATATAATCATGTTTTGTGATGTACTAACTTACTACCTAAGCTTCGTAATTAAAATTGAGTATAGAAAGTTGCGCAAGTAATGTCCTGTTAGAGATGACTATTAAACTTGACAATGAACATAATGATGATTAATGTATTTGACTCGAAATTGCTATCAGAACATGGCAACTCGTTACGCAACAACACGTATCAGAACGTTGCATTTCGGTCTGCAACATGATTTATAAATTGTGCTAACTAATTTTTATTGATCAAAGTATCAATAGTAAATTAAATCAATGGCAAATATAAATTTTTTTAAAGAAATCAGGACGCAAATTAGTTAAACGGGTGAGAGCAGCACTAAAGTTATTTTAGTGTAGCACTAAATAAGAAGGGTATATAGTGGCCTTGCCAAGCATAGTGGTTATATTTATGCAGATATATATAAATCTTATCATTATATATAAATATATATATATATATATATACATATATTTATACATATATATTCATTTATTTATTTATATAAATCTTATCGGTATAAAATCAACATTGTAACAAGAGCATAGGCAATTAATCCAGTAGATCTGTTTCGTCTTTAGGAACTCTTCAAGTACAGATAGATTTTGTCCATTATATATATATATATATATATATATATATATATATATATATATATATATAAGCAGTTTTATTTTTCTTTCTTTCTAAAACATTGCACTAGTTGCTATGCTGCAAGTCGAATATTTAATACTCTACGATGATTATGATAATGGTGGTGATTAACGTAATGATTTTGGGGATGATAAGTATAAATTTTTTATCAATTCATCAATTTTGTTGACTGATTTGCATGAAATTTAATATTAATTGGGAAAATGAGCGTCGAAGTTTAGATTTGTGCGCTATATTTTCTGCTTCTTAGATATGCTCCATTAAAGCTGATTTACCTGGTGGGCGTTCTCTGATAGCGCTATGCTTCTGCTGCAGATTTTGGTTGATTTTGGGGACCAACTTTTTCGTTATAACAATGATGTTAATTTTACCCTGAGATGAAATTCTTAGAGAAAATTTATAAGAGAAATGACTGAAGCTGAAAACTGATGACTGTCATCTTCCTGTTAACCAAGTGCCAAAAGAAATGGGAAGTCTACTTTTCGAAAGTTTAAGATGTTTATCCATGATGCTTTTTTATTGTTTACAAATTTCCTGACATTAGTTACGCACCAAATTGACGTACCATGTGAGCCTTCTTGATCCTATCTAGATTATAATTGGGTTCTAATATTTTTATTCATTACATTGAAAATTTCTTCTTCAGTTTTGTTATTACTTTTTATTTTTTTGCTAAATATGATTCCTCGATATTGATTATAATTGTTATTAGACAATTTAATTATGTTAGTATCTAATGTGCAAATACTTAAGCCTACGTACATTTCAACAGGTTAAGTATTTAAAATTATTATCGTTGAGTGCAGTCCTTAACGTTTTCGATTTATTTGAAATAAACTCTGAATTTCAAACATTGCTTTTTAACACCTGAACAGCTGACAATCGCTTTAGAACATAAGTTAAACCAAAAAACCACTCATCAGTTAGACCAATTAGCGGGAGTCAATAGTCAAATTCATCAGGCTGTAAATTTAATAGGCGAAGGTGTGCAATTCGGTGATCGTCATTCGCATTGTCACCAGCGACCAGTCTCGCAGTCGCCATCTGAGTCGATTGATGTTGTAGATCCTACTGAGCGTTCGTCACCAAGTCCGCAGCGTCACAATTCACTGCACTCGCACCAATTGCATCCAAACTTGCCATTTCATCTCCAGAATCGTTTTGGTCAACCACTTCACTCACATCTTCAGCGGAACAACCAGCAGCTCTTGAATCAGAGCCAACAAGATCACAACCAAAATCAAGCTGAACAGCTAATAAAAAACAACCAACAACATTACCCGCCTCATCAGCAGTACCTTCAACAACACCTTCCTCAATATTATCAAGGTCAACAAATTCGACAAACCCAACATCCTGTTCCCCACCAACTCACTCATCAGCCACCACAACAAATGCATCATCCACAGGGTGGCTCAAATACGCCTCATTCTAGCGGGCCGCATTCGCCCGTTAATATTGCTGGCCAAATACAACACGATCAAAGTCCTCCGCAGCACTCAGGAAATATTCCGATAATTCATCCTCCCCACAATCAACCTACAATACTTTCATCTTATTCACTCCATAATAGCACACACAATACCCATCCCTACGCAAATATGCAAGCGGCCGCCGCAGCAGTTGCTTTGCATGCATTGCATCATCATCATCAGCAACAACAACAACATCAATCACAAAATTACCATCAAAATCAACAGCAGCATCAAAATCAACAAAGCGGAGGCATTGGACAACCCTCAGCTCATCATACGCATAATCCGTTTCCACACCAACTGCAACATGATGCTTTGGGACATGGGCAGCAACATCAGTTAGCCGAAAACATTCACCATAATTATCAACACAATTTGTTACAGCAACATCATAATCCACATCGACAGACAGACCAATCTCCTCCACATAATCCACATCATCAACACGCACATCATCCGCAGCAGCATCAACAGATGTACCACCCTGCCCATAGTAGCCAACATCATTTACACAATCACCATCATAATTATCATCCTCCTCCACACCATGCCTTGTTTTCGTTGGCCGCCGGGGTTAATATGAACGCTCAGAACAACAACGGTAATATAACAAGTAATGGTATTGCAAACGGTAACTTAAACAACCTAGGAAATTCTGGTGATCCAAGTTCGGGTGGACCAGACTCACTTGATTCTCCAGGAGCTCCTTGCACTGGTAATTCTACTGAATGTGGCGGAGGTGGGTCAGCAATTCAAGCTGGAGGTCCAGGCAGTGGCGAAGGCACGGCTAGTGGCGGTATGGGGCCATCAGGAGGAGTTCCAAGTCCTGTGGCTGCTTCAGCAACTGTCGGTCTTTTGAATCCTTACGCTGCAGCCGCGTCCGCTGCACTTAGCAACGGTTGTTTAATGCCAACCGATTTTCATGCCCCGCCACGATTTGATGATGATGGTAAGCTTTTACGGTAAAATTTGATGACTTTAATGTATCGACGACTAACGGGTTATTTAACAGTTTATAGTTCGTTGTTTTATCTATGGAGGGACGTTAGCTAAGCTCCTACATAAAAGTTGCATCAAAGCATGATATGCGCGTATCTATACAAACATTTCTCCTTATTGAAAATACTTCACGTAATGTCCAGAATTTGCCACTGACTGGGCTCGAACGTGGGCACGTCTGATTTGTTCTTACCACTGAGACATTCTGCCAATTGAAATTGCTAGTTATGTGTGGTACGGCGGCTTGGTGGCTTGAGCGAATAATTCTGAAGCAGACTTGCCCAAGTTTGAGTCCTGTCTGTGGCAAATTCTTGGCAGTACTGGAAGAGTTCTGAATAAGAACGAAACCGATCTACGGGATGCATGGCATTTTATACAACATACTATGCTTTGTTTATACCGAAAAAATATGATGAAATTGATGTTTATATTAATATCGCAACCTGGATTTAAATAAAAGTTATCACCGCTTGCGCAACCAATGTTAATTTAATTACATAAATTTTTTTACAATAAGTTGATTATGTAGTTTATTTCTCATCAAATGAATGAATGTAGATAGCACTTATTTTAACCAATGCATTGTTCGTGTGACTGACAGTAGTTTTGCAAGGTTGTGCGACTGGACGAGTAAAATTGAATGGGCTTTATCTCAAGTTAACAAACTTGATTTAAATAAGTGCAATTTTGTCAGTTCAAAAATTGGTAACGGTAGTAATCAATAGAAACGATAGAAATAAATATTTGTTAATCAAGTATTTTTTTGAAATTTGATTGCGGAGTACCAGCTCCATATTTTCCAATGCCGCGTTTTGCGTACACGGGTTCTAGCTTCGCACAAACAGTTTCAAAAAGGTCCGATTGATCACAATTCTCATTTACTTTGTGTTTTCGATCGGGCTGGGTTTGTATTCGTCCCAATGGAAATGCGATGTGATAGATGTGATAGAACCGCATTTCCAGTGGGACGAATACATACCCAGCCCGGTCGAAGACACAAAGTAGATGGAAATTGTGATCAATCGGATCTTTGTGAAACTGTTTGTGCAAAGCTAGAACCCGCGTACGCAAAACGTGGCATTGGAAAATATAGAAATACATGAAAGAATCATTGTTTATTGGCTTACCGGTCCATTGATTGAACACAGGCTTGACTCATTGAGCCAATTAGAAATATCACCATTTAAATGGTAAGCCAAGTAATAAGCTATCGATCGCACATTTAATTCATAACTATCAATCTAGATGAAATCGGAAAGATGCCGTTGTATATGCATGTGTTTCACCGGAATGACAACCAAATAGGTTTCACCTGAAGGAAAGACTAACCTAAAGTATAAACTGGTAGACGACTTAAATTTACATATATATATATATATATATATATATATATATATATATATATATATATATATATATATATATATATAGTTGCTTGACTTCGAAGCAAATATGCTCCGGTTCGAGCCTTGTGCATTCCTGATGGTGTGAAAACTGCAAATCTGTTGTAATGGAGAAACAGGACTAAAAGGAAAATAAATTAATCCTTAATGGGAAAGAAAACCAGACGCTAGCTTTTGCCTAACTCGGGGTGCGAGGTGATCAATGTCCTAGTTATATTCTTTAGAAACTAGTCGAAAAATAAATGTAGAGTGTATTTAAATTTAGATTATATAAATTATTATAAATTTGAAATGATATATTCCCATTTATAATTTTGGGAAAAGACTCATTTAAGGTTGACATGGCTAGAAATACATACACCGACACACTCCGTCTAGCTAGCCAGGAAGGTACAAGGACCATACACACTCCAATGCTATCTTCAAATGTATTCGCTCCATGATCCGGGGGAATTTCGGTAGATGCAGTAAGATAATAAACTCACGCTTGTGTGCGTATCAATAACCAACTACTGAAATTTGACAGTTGTGAATGCCTAACGCCAAGTGATGCTAATTTTAACTAATGAAGGGCGTGCAAATACGCTTCCTCGTTTCAAGTTTTTAGCTTAAAAGACAATTTCAGTAACTGTTTAGTCCTGCGAGACTTGCTCCTAGATTTGCACTATCGTAGAGATTGTCCAGCATCAGTACATGTGATGACTTTATTTGTTTTAATGCACAATTATAATAGTTGAGGTGCAAATACCACAGTACAAAATAATGATTTATTTGAATTCACATATGTGCATAATAATTTTGCTAACATCAGGTATAACTATTCCGTACAGGTTTTCATCAAGTAGAATAAAGTTATGGATAATCCTTAATCACAGTTATAGTCGAGATTTAATCTGGTTATTTACAACTTAGCAGAAAACGAGTAATGAATATAGCAGGTAAGTGGTGCTGTACTCCTATGCATAAAAAGATCGTAAAATTTTACTTTCATGTTTAATAGTTGGTGACAATCATCGTAGTCGGAAGAAGCGGAAACCGTATACCCGATACCAGACAATGGTGTTGGAAAACGAGTACATCAGCAATGCCTATATTACACGTCAGAAACGATGGGAGATCTCGTGCAAATTGCATCTATCAGAACGACAAGTAAGATATTTTCCTTTTATAGTTGAATGTATGACATTTATTTGGACTTCTAAAATTTGCAATTAGTTTACTCCTACCAGATTGTGGTGAGCAGCAAATTCGACATTTGCCCTTAGCACTTAGACGCTCAGAGGATGAATTTACACGAAATTTACTTAAAATTGTCGTTTATTTTTATTAATTGGAGAGAAACATTTCCGAGTTTTCTTAATTTTCTAAGACCATATTTGGTTCAGTCAGGTCCTCAATTTCAAATATATTTTCGTATTTCATCTTCCAATGCTAATATTTCTCGACTTTGATAACGAGATTAGTGCCCCATCTATCTATTTGAATGTCAATTCATTCGTTTTGGAAATTAATTTTGCTTTGAGAATACGATAATAATTTATCACCGAACTATTTAATAATTTTTTTAGTTACATACTAGACTAACCGCTTATCTCACAATTTGAAGGCAGAATAATTGCACATTGAATACCTGACTCTATTAATCAAAACTAATGATAACACTGACATAACTCCTTTAGCATCCAGATTTAATAAAGCAATCCTTCAATGCATTTAGTTTATCGTCGTTTTTTGATGATTCCTAAGATACTACAATGTTTTGCATTTTATTATGATGAGACATTTATATTTGCACTAGCAAAATACGCGTGTCTTCTTGTTAAATCAGGTTTTGAATAAAAAATTTACCGTTATGGTTCTACATATGCATCTAGGTAAAAGTATGGTTTCAAAATCGTCGAATGAAGAGTAAAAAGCTACAATCTCGACCACCAACAGCCACGCCCACCAACCTGATGAATGTAACCGGAGGTGCACTTGTCGCGGGTGGTCTTAACACTTCAAAAAGTACAAACAATAGCTCATCGGATGAGGGAGCCTGTGGTGAAATGGGCATGATGGGTGTAGGCGTCTGTATGGGAACAGATGACGATGAAGAGACTGAAATGAGAGGGCAGCATACATCTCCAAGTCCCTCAGCAATGCATGGAAGCAATACCGTCAGCAATAATCATCTATTACTTCAGCATTCTAACAGCCAACAAATTCACCATCATCATCCTCATCACCATCCTCATCAACATCAACAATTATCTGGTCACCAAATTCATTTTCCACATGCTAATTTTAATTTCAGCCATCAAAATCATCTTCATTCCCAGGGTCATCACAACCAACAACCATTTCATTCCCATCCTCATCTTAATCAAATTCACAATCATCATCAGCAACAGCCTCAAAATCATCCACAGAATCAAATTTTGGCGTCTCAACCTGGAGCAAACCCAACACCTGAAGACCTAATTTTTGGTGCAAATTTCCATAATTCATCGGGTGCCCTACGATCCTGTGGACCAGGAAGCAACAGTTCAAGTCCTCCTCTGCCACTTACCTTGTCAGCTCACCATCATAACAACAATAACGAACACAATCAACAACAGCATTCCTATCATCATACGCAGCAGCACAACCTTTCCAGTCACCAACATCCGTCTCACCATGTACTAGCAAATTTATCAAACCCACTTCATCAGCACCATACCAATCATTCTCCACTTAATAATCACACACATAGTAACTTTTCCGGAGCTGGTCAACATCCTTCTCAACTAAACAACGCTCAACATCATCAACAGCAACAACAGTCAACCAACTCAGTATCCTCTGCTGCAATGGTTGCCGCAATGGCTGCAACTATGGCTGCTGTAGCTGCAGGTAATTCGAGCTCAGGTCCAGCCGCAGTCGGAACTGCTAATTCAGGTGGACTTATGATTGGAAGTAATAGCAATTCAAATTTTGGTGGTTATTCTAATAGCAGCGGCAATAGAACAAGCCAGAACCCCAATCACAATCAGTATCCTGACGTAGTTGGTGATTTTTCACATAATCTGCATAATCTCAACCATTTGCAACATCATTCTCCATCACAACAAAAAGAGACAGATCGTAGTCCATTAGTGGAGGAGCGGACAAGTCCGCAAGTTGCGCGGCACATCTCCGCTGAGCTGACAAACAGCACAATTTTTAATCAAAATCAACAGGTAGACAATTTCCCTGATGCTCCCGCTTCCTCCACTTCTTCTTCGTCGTCGTCCTCCTCCTCCTTCAATACAGAACCTCAGCACAGGCTTACGCACCTGCCATTAACATCAAATCCTCTTCTGCTTTCACATCATCAGCTGCAATTGCAAAACTCTAAAAAGATTTCTGATCTTGAACAGTCATTCCAGCCCGGAAATGATTGCATTACTGGTCGGAATAGTGAAGGCGTCTGTGATAGAAATAAACAGAATGTTAAACAAGCCTCATATAGTCCGAAGCATGTTCATCCTCAACCAACTCGATTCCATCAGGCTTCATTAGAACAGCAGAGTTCAAACCCTCACGAATCCGCGGAAAATGGCAGCAACACAGTCAGTAGTATGTACAGTTCTGCTAACACTGCAAACAGATTTGACGAAAGTGTTATGCAGAATTTGAATTTAACTCGACTGTCGCAGCATCACCAAAATACTGTCACTAATGAGAACAACGACGGCAAGGAAGAGGAACGGCATGAACTTGTTGGACAAGTATGTTCTTACACAATTAAACCATTGCTTGCGCGGATTTTGATTAAAATTCTTTACTTCAAGTTTTCTTGTTCGAGATAAACACCAATACCATTTTACCTAACAAGTCGCACAAAATAGCTCAGTACGTGTAACCGTTCGTAGTTTTACCATGGTTTGTGAGGTGTAAGATAAATTGTGATTCTGTCTTATCTTGATTAAAAACTTACTTTAAGGAAGGCATGCTGTCGAACGCATTTATTTTTGTTCTATGCGCTTAGAAAAGGCTTTCTACCATAATCACAATCAATTTCAAAATTTAACTGTTCCTGGTTGTCTAAAATTTTGAAAATATAGCGATTTCCGTGCTTTTTTTAAATATGACGGTCACTAATCAAACGTGGACACACTGTCATCTTCTAAATCACTTGTTGATAGATTTTGCGCGCACAAGCAACCCGCCATTCCGTTTCGTTTTTGAATTGGGTGAGGTTATTAGCCCTCTATAATCGCATTTTGGTAAATAATTCATTTTATAGGCCTGCCCATTAACATTTAGTTTACCAGTACTATTATGGCTTTACCTGTTTTTTAATCTGCGAACTTGATCGAAAGCTCAATTATCAGAATCCACGCAAAAGATCTTGTTTCTTGTTACTTGTACCCATGACTATTGGGGAAATTTCATAGACATGGTTGTCGTGGCATTGTAAATATAATTCTGCCAGCATCCAAATGAATTACATTTCACTGATGACAACTAGGCATGGGTACAACTGGTCAACTTTCCATAGTATTCAGACCAATACGAATTTGTTTGATTCATATCAGTTAATTCTCTATGGAAAACACAGAGGATAATCAGTACGGACACCTGAAAATTTTGCCACTAGAAATAATTATTCATCTGATATTGTTTATGACTTATTTCCTTTTTAAACCAAAAAATAAAATACTGTAAGGAAATTATAAATAATAACCTTGGTAATGTGCAATTACAGACCAATTTAATATGCCGTGCATCAGTAGTAAAAAGCGAATTCTTCTACATAGTTTGTTAGAGGCACCACATATTTTGCTTAATAAATCAGGCATTATAATGTAATATTTTTTGTTATTTCTCATTAAACTTCATGTTCATGAGTCTAATATCCTAAGACAAACAGTTGTTATGATGCTGTGGAATTAACTTTGGCTACTTATCAAGAAAATACTGTAAAATTTTCTACTTAAGAAAGGTGCTTGCATAAACGTATACTTGTTAAT
The DNA here is from genome assembly GCA_029291075.1 of Eudiplozoon nipponicum. Classification (NCBI taxonomy): domain Eukaryota; kingdom Metazoa; phylum Platyhelminthes; class Monogenea; order Mazocraeidea; family Diplozoidae; genus Eudiplozoon; species Eudiplozoon nipponicum. Next base: position 152,966 of record JAQBSW010000402.1, read on the forward strand.
TCTATTTAAATTCAACGAGTAATGTTTCCGTCTTAAACACGCTTCAGTAGGCGTAGAAACACGATTTATACTTGCTCACGATGATGTTCATGATTACATATTATTAACTGTTTAACGGACAAATGATCGCACAATTACATGAGTACACACACACAACACACACATATATATATATATATATATATATATATATATATATATATATTATTTATAATGTCCATGCCTTTTAATATTACACAGTATATTTCTAATTAGGAAGAAATACACATAATAACAACGTGGATAAAGGCCATTTATTTCGTGATTACTAGTCATCTCTATACAATCATACACACTTACCAACCAGCCAAAACAAGAAACAGAAGTAAAATTGATTCAGATTTGTTACCACTAGCATAATCAATTGAAAACCCAAAATGTATGTATGATTGTATAGCGATGATTAGTATTCACGAAATAAATGGCCTTTATCCACTTTGTTATTAATGTGTTCTTTCTTCCTAAATAGAAATATATATATATATATATATATATATATATATATATATATATATTATATATATGAGGATATACGCTCTTCTGTATTCGTAATATTTCAGTTTAATTTCATAATAGCCCCACACAGTAAAAATATATGATCAATCTCACGATGTATTAATTTATTATAATCCATTTCAGAAGTTCTGCAAAATAGGCTTGCAATTACTTAAGTCACTTCAATACCAACACCAAGTCAAAATTATTTAATAACATAAAAAGCGAAGAATTTAAACAGTCAAAACGAATGTTCTAGACAAAATTACATAGTTAACGAAAATGAAGACTTCTTAATTTTGAATTATGAGCATCAATAAACTTGACTAACAACGATGAATATGGGTCCGTACATAAAAGAATATAAAGGCTGTACTACACACACACACACACACACACATATATATATATATATATATAATCCTTCCAGTTTACCTTAATTAGTTATATAAATATGATAGAATAATTCTTATTATTTATTGTTGGTCACGGACCTCGTGACATGAGCGAGGAACTGCACAGCTTTTAATTAGATTGCCATTGGTTCGACGTCTGTCTGAAACTTTCCTAAGTGCTGCCGTTTAAATGCCCGAAAAGAGCGAATTCATGGGTTAGAATACTGATTTATTTAATCTCACGTGGGGAAAGGGTAATGAAAACAATAAAGCAATTCGTTTTTACAACACTCTTTATATATATATATATATATATATATATATATATATATATATATATATATATATATATATATATATATATATATATATATAAAGATGAAATCATATTCTTTTAATTTAAATAAGTATTTACATATATATTCGTATTAACATACGATGAATGAGCACATTTAATCCTACTTTGCAGATTCGTCATGGTTTAACCGGTGTAGATATGAATCCATTTCTCTTTGCCCCGGGAACTATCAACCTCTGTCAACGCAATATGCTATCACCTGCGTCAACTTCTATTAACCAATCTGGCGTTTTGAGTCAGCCAGTCAGCTTTTCTCTGAACAACAGTATTGGCAGCAATGCCGAGAGCAGTGGTAGCCTGAACAATACATCGTCAACAGCAGCCACGGAATGTAGCAATGCAGGTGCTTCAACCGGTTCACCTCCAGACACAACTCCGCCAAACACCACTGTCCGTCATCAGTCAGGAGACTATCTCTTAGGTGATGATGAGCAGCGATCACTATCGACAACAGGTGGACAAACGACTTCCGGTTTAGACTCAACAGATAATGGTACTGGAAAGAAAGAATTACCTCCAAGTGAGTAATCAACTTTATTCGTCGTGTTTTCAAGTTCTACATAGCTCTTTGTCAATTATATAACTTTAACGACTGGTTGAACATTGTGATCTCAAAATAGACAGAAATGTAATAACCGTATACTACTACTTACTTTACTGCGGCTGACTCCTTTTGGAGGATAAGCCGGCTCCATGACATTTCATGGAGTTTCTTGGGAATGAAATGTAATAACCGTATGCATAATGATCACAGTTGTAATATTAGAAGCGATGTCAAACCTAAGTATTACTGCATTAATTAACACCATAAATAGTAATTTCCATTAAAGAACACAAAATATATGCATATAGTTTCAGTGTGAATATACATTAATTTCTGGAGAATATTATCAAGCATATCAGTGCACCTTCGAAATTTGCTTGTTTATACAACCGGAAGTGACGAACAAAAGTTAACCGACAAGAAGCCCAAAATATGCAAATACCCTATGCATGTTAACATATCGTAGGTAATGAAGCCCTTCGCTTACATAGAATTGTCTTCAGATAGTGTTTTATTTAACTAGTTTCAGATTTCCAGAAAATCAGCAAATGGAATGGTGCCATTTCACTTATTTTCCTTATGAAAGTATATAAATATTTGATTTTATTTTTCGAGCTCGTTTTCAAATTTTTTTGTTCCAGATGAGAGAATATTGACTGTTGTTTGTATCTTTTGAGCTTGTTTTCGATTTCTTCTCCTGATGACAGAAATTTGAATTTTGTTTTTATCCTTCGAGTTCATTTCGCAAAAAATCAACTTCCGTAACATTAATTGCATTTTTATTTTTAATCGTTTTGTATGCCGGTTGAAGGCGAAAGCATGACAGGTCGATCGCCCAGCGGTTACGCTCAGACGACGGATCAGTTAAGTATTCCATGTGGATATCCTGCGGCAATGCATTATCAATTGCAGCAACAGCTGGCTGCCGGAAGAGAGAATGGAAAAACTGTTGAACATGAAGTTGAAAGACTACATTCCGGTTTATCAAGAGGGAAAACTCGGAGAGATGAGTATGACATTGATGAGGATGGAGAAAATGATGGAGAACTTGTGGTAGAGAACGATTTCTCAATTCGGCATCATCTTCAGCAACAGGTTAAGGTAGGATTAGCTCTCAAGATTGCAATGAATCACATTTATACTTTAGTTCGTTTATAAACGAGAGAAATACCTTCCGAAACAGTGAGAATAACTAAAGGAACATTGGTTACGCGAGCTGTGATAACAATTATTTAAATCAAGGTTGAGATCTTGATATAAACGTCAATTAGTTTATATATATATATATATATATATATATATATATATACAATTATATATATATATATAATATATATATATATATATATATATATATATATATATATATATATATATATATAAAGAAAGCATGCAATTATGTAGAAAATGCAATTTATTGCATTTTATACGTTAACAATAAAGATAAACACGAATGACACTCGGCCCGCATTATTCATGGCACTCAATCTTTACTGTGTGCCCCAGTTTTGGTTAGAGCTGAGACGTTTGGGTTATAGTAACGATATATATATATATATATATATATATATATATATATATATATATATATATATACATTCTGCGATAGCATGTAAATTCAAATCTTTATTATTTGTGACAGAAGAAAATTGTACAGCTGAATAACCTTCATAAATAAATAATTTCTACAGGTATATACATGCAGTGTCCAGAGTTTGTTGGTGCTATTTTCGTTAATCTGATCTTAGCCGTAGATGGTTCGCAACCAATCAAACCTGAGCCATTTCTACCTTGCAATGTTGCAATTACGTCTTCTGTTTTCTCGTAAAACCATATGATATGTCATCAATTTCATTTTAAATGAGTCAAATACTGGCAGAAAGGATGCTTACTTTTAAATGGCACTCAATCGCAAAATGGTGTACATCCTCACATGCATAATTAAATATTGCAACGAAATCTCTATTTATAACATTTCTATTAGAAACATGGTGTCTGTTGTATCCTGATTTTAAGAAACCGTCTAACTGGATTGCTCTAATGAATAGAAAGTGAAGGGTTGATCACGTAGAAAAAATTATCGCAAAACATTGATATACAATTTTAGAATCACATGCAAATCGTAGATCCCATTGTGCAAGCAATGAGCTATGCAATTGCGATCTAAATATTTGTTGGTTCGTTTCATACTCATTACATATTGACGGAATAATAATAAATCTAAAAGAACATCAGTTGCTCGGGCGGTGATAAGGAATTATTTAAATGAAAATAATGATCTTGATATAAACACCAGTCCTATTATATACATACATTAATCAGCCTAAACTAAGCATTCTAAAATGTGGAAAAGACAATTCATCCAGTAGATCGTTGTGACTGACGGAGTGTTTGCTATGTTGTTCGATTAGTTAAATAAAATGGGATGGGTTCTTACTCCATGCTGGCAAACTTGATTTAAAGAATTGCTATCACCACCCGCGCCATCAATGTAAGTTCAACTGTATGGCTTCACTACAGTTTAATTATTTTGTTTATGAACAATTTTTTGTACTCTTAACAATGAATATCATATAGTAACTGATGCAATGTTTGAGCAACTATTCATTAAGCTATTTGATTTAAGGACTGGTGGAATTCTGCCAACAATATGAAAAATTGGTCAAGTTGTACGAAACTTTCTTGGATTAAACTAAAAATGACAGTTTTACGAGAATTGGCCAAAATCCATGATAGTGTTGTTTCTTCACCAAAGAATTTCGATTAGTTTTCGTGGTTTACGATTATTGGTTCTTTGATAATGACGTAACTTACAGTCCACAATTTGAATTTGACGTTTAATGCCAGTGCGTGAATAAACGTTTTTTCTGTCAAATCTCTAGACATATATATAGCTCCCAAATAAGTAGACCAGACATACATGCAACATCAATCTTATTTTGCACCACTAAAGTTTATATGTGCTCAGACAAGTGTGAATTCAATCTTCTTATGTCTTTGTCCACATATGGTCTTCCACGAGTATAATTCCAAATATATAAAATGCTAGATGAAAGTTGCACGAGGCAGACGAAATTCACTTATGGGTGTTATGAAAACCATTGCAGTTGCACAATATGTAACAGCCAAATCGGAACACCATCTCTCTTCTGCGCTTCATTACCTGTCTTAACTAAATATGTTTCCATTTCAATGGGCAGTAGTCGTTGAAATGTGAATATCGCGCTATCCACGCCTTTTTGCGGGAAACTGGTCATTTCATTGTACCACCAGTTTAACGCTTGTCTTCTATTTTAGTTTTAAATCTAATATTCGAAATCCATCAATTTAAATAATTAACCAGTTCTTCGGCATGAGTACTGCGTTCACAGACCGAAAATATATCATCAATATAACGTCTGTATAACTTCACTTTAGATAATTAATTAAATTTCATTTGTTACAATATGCATATGCACATCTCGGCTATGTTAGGGGCCAAAATTCTACTTAATCATTCACCATCCTTTTGTTTATATAATTGATTATTAAAGTTGAATTACATACCTGAACGTCATAAATAAATTAATCTTTCCAACTGCGGTTCACTCAGTTTTAATGTTGCGAAAATCCCGCGGCCATAATTACATGCACATTTAATAATTTTCTGTATCGGAGCAAAAGTAATTAATAGCTAACACCAAACAAACACATCGGATGGCTTTTACGGTTCAATTTGACTACCCTTTAAACAAATTCAGAGTAATATTTCACACCGTAGACAGATAAGTGATTTCTCACTACCTTCAATGGTTTAGACAATTATTTGCCTAATTAATGCTTTGGCATATTTGCCATTGTTGAAGTTATTCTCAACGGAATACTGTGTTAGTGTACCTTCTGTAAACCGTAAAATATAGGTGTATGTGGTCCAACTGGCCTCGTTGTTGTGCTCAACATGTGTGTTCCATCCATATATTAGCAGGTAGGATAATTCCGGCGAAATGATCTCAGTTAATTAGTCAGTTTTAATTTGCGTAAAGTCCATCCCCTCCTCAACGTGGTACGACGGTGTCAACCATGTCTCGATGGCCGATCGTACATGGGCTAACGGGGCTATGGCGGTGGTGTCACCAGGGCGTGGTGGATTTCCGACCGGCAATCGGATCTCCTATAAAATACCACATGAGCCCGACGACGGCACCATGACTCGGCGTGTGTTCCCCGCCACAAAAGGGTTCAACAGCCACAGGATTACATGGACTCCTGGACAGTACCCCGTACTTCCGAATGGCGAATGAGCTCTCAACAGCCACCGGCAACCATGCAACTTACTGCTGCCTTGCAGACTGCGCTTGGATGTGCAAAGGCTAGAGGTGCGTCCTCGATCAAAAAGCCGAGTGGTGAGGGGACACCACTTGTACCAAATTCCCAAGAAACTCCATGAAATTGGAGCCGGCTTATCCTCCAAAAGGAGTCAGCCGCAGTAAAGTAAAGTAAAGTAATTTGCGGAAAGGAAATCAAGCAATTAGTCTTAGAAGCATACACATCACGATATATGACAATCATGTCAGAAACTTTGCCTCGTGAAATAATAACACGAAAACGAACTTTAGTCACTTCTTGTAAAGTAGCCATGTGTGCATTTCTCAATGAAGATTTCGTTGACTAGGACCAATTATGACATTGGTGAAAATGTCAACTGTCTGTACTTTAAATCGTCATTGGCTGGCGTCGTTATTCAATTGTAAAACAGACGGCTGAAAAATTTCTGAACGCCTAAGCGAAATCTAGTCTATCTTTCATGCCCTTCACACGATATACCTATTGTGTAATACAAAATTTCTCTGCAATCTGCATATAACGTCATCAATATTTGGAATATTATCTGTGAGCAATCATATGTAGGCAGATGCTGTATACAGTTGAACTCACGCTTGTCGAAGCATGTTCCGTTTCGTCTATAAAAAAACGGCAATGGTGTTGCACAAACATATATAACCAAATTAAACAATAATTGATTGCGCGGGTGGTGGTGACAATTCTTTAAATCAAGTTTGCGAGCTTGAAGTAAACACCAATCCCATTGTATTTAACCAGTCGTCGAACAAAATAACAAAACTGTGCGTTGCGTCTGGCCGTAGTTTGTTATGTTGTTCGGCGACTGGCCGTGCAGCGGATGTTGATTTTAAGCTCATTCTGAAATCTTTATGTGCACTATGTTTCAACTGAAACTTTCAACATACCGACAAACTGCCTGTTAATATTATCTGAGCCTAGATCAGCTGATAAGCTGAAAATTTGTATTCTATTGTCATACGTCAATGTTTTCTACAGTTACGCAAACAAAAACAAATTCTTCATGCACTGGGATTACCACAAGGTTTCCAAGCTCCATGCAAATGTGTGCTTTGTTACGTTTATCCTTTCTCAACATTTTGTACAGATATATATTTTTGTGTTTTCTGTGTAGACATTTTCAATCTGCTTATTCAGATTTAAATAGAATGTTCTAATACTATTGGTAATCAGTTTATAAGATGGTGCGAAGATGTTACCGTAAATTATGAACTTAAGTATGTATTAGGTGTTGCGAACCTAGTAACAAATTAGTTCAGTTGTGACCAGAAGGATAAACCAAAGGCAGCATGAGCGGAAAGTATAATCTCATGCACATTAGTTTCGTGCTTACTGGCGACTCATCAGTAGGAGCCGGTATTACGCCCTTTAACCACTATATATTTGGTAGAAGAATGTGGAATAATAGGACGGTACCGTCCTATTATTATACTTTCCGTTCATGCTGTCTTTGGTTTATCCTTCTGGTCACAACTGAACTAATTTGTTACTAGGTTCGCAACACCTAATACATACTTGCATATATATTAGTTCTCCGCAACAAACAGTATTTAATTATAAACTTATTCTTTTAATTAATATTTGGTAGAAATATTTGAATAAAAACAATGGACATTTGACCAATCAAGAGCAAAGCATGTTTTGGTTATTGTAAATAATGCGTATAAAATTGTAATTTTAAAAGCTGCGTTTGATTACATTCAAAATGCTCCCACGATGTACAATTCGACATTTATTGTAAAAATTTGTCTTGAAAACTCATAGATTTTTTTGGCAGCTTGTCCTAACTGAAGTATATTTTAGAAATGATCGGCACTTTAATTCTTTCAGTTCAATTATTTTCATAATGATACTAATTTAAAATATGGAACCACTAATTTCTTTCTCCATAAGAAATTAACAATATTCCATTCAATATATACATTTCATGAAAGCAAAAGTAAAAAATGCGGTACAATTACAAAATGAATTCTTGGCCGTCAAGACCGTACTTCACAGGTAATTAAGATAAAAATGATTTGATGATTTGATTATTGTCTGGTATATACAAATATATTAATTTCTGCGTTAGGCTTCAATAACAAAAAAATATGGTCTCGTCTAGGATAAGAAATATCCTCATCAAAAGACCGCTTCTATTTAATGCAAAGTTCCGCTAACTCGTTAATAATTAATGTCAGTTTCTGTAGGATTAATTTTACTGGTCCTTTCGTTAAAGTTTCATAAGACAATATATTTTGGTATCTCAATAGTTGTTTATAGGATCTTAGAACAAATATCACAAAATAGCGACATTTTATAAAGCCAATTGTATAAAATTTTTCCCATTGGCAAAGTCTCTTGATTTCTAGTGGTCTAATTAAAAAGAATTTGTTTATACTTTTTATGCAGACAATGCTATCGCAAGCGTTTAACCATTTTAACAATCATGCCGTATATATATATAGATATATATATATATATATATATATATTTATGTAACAGCTACACATACGGTGACGGAAATTTCGAAACAATATGAGCATTCAACACTGCAATCCGCACCTGCGCTGTTACAGAAGTGGAAGAAAAAGAATACAAATATATATATATATATATATATATATATATATATATATATATATATAATAACCACATATTTACCATAGTTTGTCATAATCGGGATTAGTGTCTGTCATATCTAGAGAGAGATACCTGTACTTCTGCAATTAGATTTTCTCTACGAATAAAATTTAAATATGAATTAAAAAAATTTTTTTTGCATGCCAACATTGTCGTAGAAGACTGATGTTGCGCTATGGTTGCTTTTACCAAGAAACAATAGTCGTAAATTCATGTGGATCCTGAGTGATGAAGTTCATAGCAATAAAATGTCTTGACAACACCGTTTTCATTTAGACACTTATATATTTCCCTTATAGACAGCTACTTTCATTGAAACTTTCCATGAGAACGTGTTCTACGTATGAGCTTGAAATCATTGCATAATGATAAATTAGGTACTACCAATTATTAACTGAGTTTCCAATAGGTATACGAAGGGTATTCTTATGAATACACAAATTTATTCATTCATAAACAAAAGTTAAGACGACGCAGCCGGGTAGTAGATTCCAGGCCATACTATTATAATTTATAAACGTATAACTATCTGCAAAACTAAAGTAATACGTTTGCTATGTTGTTCGGCGACTGGTTAAATACAATGCGATTGGTGTTTACTTCACGCTTGTTAACTTAATTCAAATAATTGTTGCCACCACCCGTGCAATCAATGAATGCTTAAACATATATATATATATATATATATATATATATATATATATATATATATATATATATATAGCGTAAGCAACAATAACGATCAATTTCATGACTGCACAGAAATTCTGCAGCCGATATTTCCCGTCAAGTGCTATGTGTGCGAGACTACTAGAGGTGAAAGCCGCATATCTAGGTTTCTTTCCATATATATATATATATATATATATATATATATATATATATATATATATATATATATGCATTGCGGTTTGGTCCTCGCTAGTCAGTTTGCCTTCGAATTCTGATGATGATGATTATGGAAGGTCGAAACGCGTCATTTCGTGTGACTGACAGTAGTTTTGCTATGTTGTTCGACGTCTGGTTAAGTACAATGAGATTTGTTTTTACTTCAAGCTCGCAAAGTTTATTTAAAAAAATTGCAATTAACCTGCGATAAGACACCGCTAAAAATTACTATGTAAATCTTGACACAGAAATTTACAACAAAAGTTTGACGAATTTTGTCCAAACTTGAGGCAAACATCGAATTCAGAAGTTTGTATAAACTCTGGCAACTAGTAGTTGATATATCAGACCATATCCTCGTAGGCATATGAAACTTCACTTCAGTCCGTCTACTGAAACAGTACCAAGTTCAGAAATTTTGGCCAGTTCTCTATTAAATTAAATCTAAATCAAAAAGATATGTCTACCTAAACTGTAAGTCGATCAAATAAATTTATAAATTTCTAAGTTTGGCTTACAAAAAGTTGTCGTTTTCGCTTATTTTTGCAGCAGCGCATATGTTTGGGGCTGAGTCGCGATAACCTCTTGGCGCATCATCAATTACGCAACACCGCTGGAAGCTTGCTACGACCAACAACCTCTTCTTTGGTGTGTGCTGGGACAAATGGGAGCGGAGTAATTAGCAGTGGAGGAGGAAGACTGTTGGCTAACTCGGACCAATTGATCCCATGATTCTTCAGAATGCTCAAGATCAACCAAGCAACCCTGCGTTGTCACAACATTATTATACACTTTTGTTGCAAATCTCGTCTCTAGCTGAGGCTACTGTTAGTTTATACGTAATAAACGATTTCAATTCGTGCAATTAATATTGATCCGTTTCGTGATCATATTTAAAGGTTGAAATAATGAAATTGCATATAATTCGTATTTCGGTTCATTTACCTTAATAATATCAATTATGTCGAAGATTTCAATTATTTCAGCTTCAATATTATCTTAAAATTATATGGATTTAACATAATGTTTCACTTGCCATGATGTTACATTCGGAGGCTTTGTACGGCACGACTAGCACTAGGTAATCTTATGTAAAACAACAATTAACCACAATCTAACATGATCAAAATACGTAATTTAATAGATGCCTGTAATTCTTTCTTACGGAATGCCTATTAGTAAATGCCAGCACTACACAAAAACCCCACTAAACAGTTCGTCAAGTTTTATGCTACAAGCGAACAATGCCATCACTGAAACCTTTGCGCACCGGACACAAGTTTGCCAGTTACCACACAAAAGCTGCCACTGTTATAATATGCAATGTGTGTAAAAGGCAGAAATTAATGAAAAATATATTAAAACTTACTAAGAAATTTTTTTGCTATTCTAGAAATCTTAAAAACAGAGCCAGCACCAGTTATTCATCAATAAAGTGTATTTTAACTCAGAGGAAACTTCGTAATATCTCTCTAGGTGTACAACATCGTTAATGAATCCAAATTCCAGCTCCAAATGGCTCACTTAGCAAACATTCGCATTATGTAAGCATTAAACAGATACCTTTCCTGGTGCAATGAAGTGCATTAGCTGAGTAAGATATCAACTCCACATCCAGGTGTGGCAGTTTAATCAGGTTGCGGGCTTCATAGGCAAGCCAGTCCGATTTACATCAAGTTTGAAAAAGTGATTTAAATAATTATTAACACCACATGCACACCCGATGGTTGCTTAATGAATGAAAAGTCGAGACAGAGTTAAGCGCTGATAAACGCGGTTAATATCACAGGAAGATAAGGTGAGATAATTATTACCTCTTCTATCGAGAAGTACTAACTGTAATGTGAGCGCGAAATGAAAGTGGCTTGTTTGAATAATTAGAAATGAATATTGTACGCCAAGTTTGTTGCTTACTTAGTTATTTAAATGAGCATAGCTGCTGTACTTCGGACTCATACTGTATTATGTCTTAATCTAAAAGAATACCAACGGGATTCTTCATTTATGTTCAACTCGTCAATTGTTGACAAGACCGCCAATAAGTCTTGAACGAGATATCAAAAGGCATGACATATACGCGTATGTCGATAGCATCAAAATGCTTTGTTCATGGCTAAATAGATTTTATGAATAGATTTTTCCAGTCAAGTACAATATTAGAGATACTAATACAGGTGTGAGACATATTTTATGTACTATAATCAAATTTTCGATTTTCATATTAACAACCTGGCCCATAATGTACATATATTTGTCAGTATAAATAAAGAATTGTATTAAGTAGAAAAGGTAATTCATCCAGTAGACCGGTTTCGCAATTATTGAGAACTCATCATGTACTGTACAGAATTTGCCGTGGACAGGGCTCGAACCTGGGCACATCTGCTTCGGAATCGGATGATCTAACCACTAAACCACCCTGCCGCACTATATTTTATTTGTCATGCCTTATATATGGAATGCAGTTTGATCCTCATTTGTCAGTTTGTCATTGTGCTCTAATGATGACTATGGATTTTCTAATTACTATGTTGTGCAACTGGCTATATGAAACGGAATTGGTGCTTACTTCCAGTTGGCAAACTTGACTAAAATAATTATTATTACCACCTATGCAATCGACGACTGTACAAGTTTCGCAATTGGTTTTAATAAATGCTTTTACTATTTCACTTTCAGTTCCATAGTAAGTTGGTCGATTTAAGACCTTATTATTTGGTCTCAGCTCTACTGTGTGCTCTGATTTCACGTAGCTGTTGATGAAATGGTTTTCCAAAATATCCTTGAAAGTATGATTCAAGAGAACAACAAAAACAAATCATTAGGTAGGCTTGTTGTCTCAAGTTCATGTTAAACAAAATTTGGCATCCCAATACAATGATTAACTTAATTAGCTCTGTACAAAACACCTTATGCAAAATAAAAGTCTGCATACATTATTTAGTAAATAAGTTCGTAGAATATGTTTAATGTTGCATTTGCCTATTATTTTCAAAGAACAATTTATTTTCATTGGACAATACCAATCCTGTAGGATTTAATCAATCGTCGAACAACATAGCAAAACTACCGACAGTCACACGTACTGACGCGTTTCGGACTTCCATGATCATCATCAGAGTACGACGGCAAACTGACTAGCGAGGGTCAAACCACAATGCAAATATATGCATTGCGGTTTGATCCTCGATAGTCAGTCTGTCGTAGAACTCGGTTGATGATCATGGAAGGTGGAAACGCGTCAGTACGTGTGACTGACGGTAGTTTTGCTATGTTGTTCGACGATTGGTTAAATACAATTGGATTAGTGTTTAGTTCAAGCTCGCAAACATGATTTAATGAATTGTTACCAATACTCGCACAATGATTGCATAATTGAATAATAAAATCTGAATTAAATTATTAACTAACATTAAACTCTCTCTCTCTCTTGGCCTGTCTAAATAACGGTTTGAGTGATCCCAACTCGGCTTACAGCAACTAATTTAGCAATACTCATCTACTTTAGTACAAGTTCGACTAATCTCTATTTATTGTTTGTTTTTTAATTTAATTAACCAGATTTACTATTGAATAAAAGAGGACGCAAAACCCATTTATGACGACTTCAAAGATTCACAAGTCACTGCTGGCAGACATGAGGATACTGATCATCGTCAATATCATCACTGACGTTTTACAAAGATATCTGCAACATGACCAGACTATTTTCAAACTTAGTCTAATAACTTATCCCTTCCTTACGCAGCACCGTCGTCCTATGTAAGCTGTGTTAAAACACTGAAACGTAAAACTTTTCATCTACATGATGTATATTTTTTTACATTCATTCAAAACCAGTCATACGAGCTACGGAAAAGCAGAAAGCGCCATCGTAATTGAAAAATAGTTGTAATTTTGCAAATTTGTACAAAAAAGCTTTAATTTGCTTACTATCACTTAATTGTATATCTCAATGTTTGTGAGTGTGTACATGAGTGAGTCAAGAAGATTTTACTCACAAGTTAATCTTAACAGCATTTTGACATAATTTCCATCCAGCCGTTTGAGGCATCACACTGTTTGGGCTATATATATATTTCTTTAATAGTTTTACACAGTTCTGTACTCAATTTCTATTTGAAACTGAATTGTTCGCATCGTCAGTTAATTTATGGGCCTGGTGAAAATACCAAGAAATAGGATACTTGATACATAACAAAGCTGAACATTAATATTACGTTACATTTTCACAGACAACCACTGTAATAATCATATTATTTCATTTCTATACGCCGTATATGTTCATCTATTCAGATAATTTAGCGTGTTGTACTTTATTTTACAAAAATTGATATATACATACATACATACATACATATATATATATATATATATATATATATATATATATATATAAATATTGATGAGCTGTTATTTTTGAGATTCCTTATTTTAATTATTACTTAAACTGTCAAACGATAATAATATTTAAAAAAGCAAACTGCTACTGTGACGAATGTAACTACTTTCACCTTATGAGCAAGAACGTTACTAAATAACACGCATTGTCTAAATTTAACTTCTATTAGTCATAATATATTAAACTTTTAAGTTTTCTTTGTATATTATAGGAAATATTTTTCTAATAATTTTTGCCGTGATATTTAGAGTCGCCAAAATTTGAGTAAGGTCTTTTTTAGTTGGTAAGCTTGCTTTTTTGTTCCCGATAAACTTATTGTCTAACAAACAAATGTGGACAGTCGTTATTTGAAAGTGTCACATCTGGAAAATCACAGCTTCAAAAAAACACCATCTGCAGGAGCGTGGTTTTTGCTTCTAATTGGAAGCACAGAGCATTTGAATGTGATGCCATGATCGACAGTGGCATCTGTTCAATCGATTAGATCAGTAAATTGTCTTATGCCTAACATTTCCGAATCTAATGGCTTACAAGTGTTCAACACAAATCATTTAACACACTTGCAATTATTTATCTACAGATTTATATACGATACATAACCAATTGTGTTGCTTAGACCTAAATGTAAAAACAAATATTGCTCCAAACAGAAGCATTATCTCACAATTTAACATATTTTTAATATTGACATACAATTTTATTTAGACGATCAGTGCTGATGAGGCCATTTTTATTGCTCAGAAGCTAATTGAAACAAGTTTACTCAAAAAGATTGTGTTGAAATTAACCAAAATTCTGCGCATTTGTCAACAAAATAGTAAGATTGCTAAATATGGCTTATCCAAGATAGGAAATCAGGAAAAAATTTTTAAATCTAGAGTGTAAATTTGATAAAAATGAACTATATAAACAGCTAAAAGCATTTGATCGATCTGTTAATATAAGTAAGAATGAACTATGAAACTAGAGTGCACAAGGTAAATAAATTACGAAGCTAACGACAAAAATAGAGTAGTTTTTCCAGAGGAGATTTTAGAAGAATAAAAAAAACCAGAGAATGCTTAAAAATGTAGTTTCCATTTTTCGTACGCATGTCAGCTTGCATTCAGTTGAACTTAACTCCACACACACACACACACACACACACACACACACACACACACACAACCAACACAGAGTAATAACCATATAAGCTAAAATGATTATTAATAACTAGGGGCATTAAGGTCACTTTCTTTTGATCATATCTAGGCTTACGATCTGAGGCAGTTTCGCTTATTGATCATTTACTCTGTTCACTTTACTAGCCTGTTCGCCAACTGAAAACTATCCAAATGCCCCTTTGCAATACTTGCAAAATATTTAGATATTGCGTCCAGGTTTTTGCTACTCAATTTGACTTTCGATAAAATTGAAGAAACCTCTTCAGTTTGCCAAACTGGTGCAACTAATTGATCTTCTGTCATTCTTTTGTGTCTAAATGGTTTTTAGTCGCGTTGTTGGCATCGGTTCTTTCTATGTGTAACAAACGGTAAATATAATGACCATGATAACGTCGGAGATACTTTCTTTTATTAGATAGTGACTAATAATTAAAATGTCGAAATTAGCATCTAATTGCCTCTGCTTCACGTGATTACCACTTTTAATAATTGACTCAATCAATAAAAACAAATAATCCAACGCGCAGCTGATGCAAATTGGAACTGTTACATAAACTGTTGTCACCTGTCCACAGGTTGCTTACGTCTACCATGCACAAGTGCCAGTTGCAAATCTGGCCAAAATACACATCCGTGGGAAATCCCGAACACATGGATCTACTGTGTATTCTACAACATGTTCAACAGTGTGTAAACACCATCTTAACTGGAAGCATTCTATTTTTTTCACGTGTTTGCAAATTCAATAATGGAGTGCACATTTCCTGATCTTTTTGCGTTTTAAACAGAAAAAAAGGTTGACAAAAATCTGTGTCAAGTTAAATAGAAAAGTTTATTGGGCTCAGCTTCCACACCTTGCTAGAGATGCTTTGAGTTACATAGTTCCACAACAAATCTCACTGAATGAGCGCAGGCGCTTATAAGGTAGTTGAGTGAACTTTGTTTGAAGCAGAAAAGGTATGAACAGCTTTTGCAATTTTAACATTGACTTTACCTGTGCATAACTCGTACTCTGCCTAAGGATTTAATTGATGTGTACAGAATTTATTAGTATTTATTTTTCATAACGATTTATTTTATTCCATGGTTTATTTATACTACTGTGATAACTGTTAAAGAAATGCATGCATTACCGATTATTTGCGCAACCAATGCCTTTTTGTCTCAAATAATAGGATGTATATATATATATATATATATATATATATATATATATATATATATTTTCAATTAATAGAATATTCATCCCACTACAAATTATATATATTTCATTTCCACTTCCTCGAAAGCAATTTTTGTGGCTTTTGGCAGAACACATGTATTTTGCATTAAGAATGCATTGATCTGGTTTGAAAATTTGCTCAATATTGTTCAAGTAGTGAAATATTATTTAATTTTTTCTCCTCTTCATTTGAGACCCAGTAATGGTCAGCGTTTACAGAATGGGGGTCAATCAATTTGAACTTCAATAAGGTAGAGGCCTATTATTTTCATACGATAGGCTTCTTTTGCTCAAAAAGAATGACCTCGCTCTTGGCTTAACCTGTCTACCACATTGATTTTATTAATGCAATTACAAAGGAGTCTTCGTCAATTTAAATGTGGGTTTCAAAAGTTTGCGTAAGAAGTCTATTACAGAAACAATTAAAAATGTACAAATACCCAAAAAATCACTCGCGAACAAAGACTTGAAAATGTTTTGGTGCGTCCAGTAATTAATGTTATGATGAATGCGTTGGCTCCATAAAACACTTACTATGTGAAGAAAAATAGAATGTAGTTTTGAATCCACTATTTTAGATGCTAGACTTTCTGTGGGCCAGAATTATAATAAAACGGATTAGATCACTAATATTATTCACAATGTTATTCTGGAATTCCTAGTTTTTGCAAATAGTTGCTATTTTTATATTTAATAGTTCGGTATATTATCTACGGGCGAAGTTTCAAATACACCTTTAAAAATATGAAAAATTATTTCAGGCATATTGTATAAAAATTCATTACATTGTCAGGATTGCGTCCAACTCACGCCTCTGCCTAAATATATTGAAGTCTACTCAGAATATTAAATAGTTTATGGATGCCATGCGGAAATCTATAATGATTGCAGTGTTACCTGACGAATCGATGAAAAATACATTATCCCTGGCACTTTAAATTAACAGAAAAAATGTGTTTTTAAACAGGTTTGCTTCGAGTGAATATATAATGAGAATGACATAAAACATAGAGAAAGAATCCAAAGAATTCACTTGCGGCTTACATTTTATAAATGCCTGCTGATGAATTTTGTTGAAAAGGATTTTCATAACATACCTCAAATCGATAAAATATGCACTGGAGACAAGCGGCCGTCTATTCTGCATGTTATGAATGATTTTATTTTGAATATCCTGATTTGAATAAATTCATGTTGTTCCATATATATATATATATATATATATATATATATATATAAATTTTTTGAATAAAATAATCATTTTATAAGGCGAAAAACGTACTTGCTCTATTAGAACTGTTTCGACTTTATTGGGAAATTAGGAATAATGACGCAGAGGATAGGTTGCACAAGTCTGAACCAAATATCCGTGGCTCAAATCTCAGCCGCAACAAAATCTTGTTCTACTCAGGAGATCCTAATAATTACGAAATCATTAAATTAGATGAAATATATTTTGTGTCTTATGCAAGTTTTCTGTGAGATACTTTTTTAAGATTGCGCATTGCAGACGTCAAATTGATAGATACCACGAGTTGAGATCGGGGGTTGTTGCTTTGCACCAGCAGTTTAGCAAAGATCTCATTGATTTGCATTTCGAACTATGCATCGACCTCGTCTTCGTAGTAGATGGGTGCCGATTCGTACCTTTCTTTCGAAGGCTTCAAAATCTTTCATTCTAATCAAAGAAGATTAGATCGAACCGCATTTTCAGTGGTTATTATGACTGACGTTGAGGCCTTCGGAAGGAATGGACGAATCAGCATCCAGCTACCACGAAGACAGACTCGACGCGTACATGGAAATGGATATCAATAGAATCGTTGTGAAACTGATTATGCAGTTTTTGTTTGTACCGACGATATTCTTATATATTTAAACATGTGTGATTTTTGCAGAATACGTGTTTGACATCACTTACTCATAAGATAGGAAAGTTCAACCGGTTCGACCGGACATATTTCATCCAATGTATGGAAATTTCTTGAAGAAACCATGATTGTTTTCTTTGATCTGCTTTCTGACAAGCACAGGCTGCGTTCAGTTGTTTTTTGGAATTTGGATATATTTCGGATCCCTTTCTCGGAATCCGTCTTCAGATCACTTTACGTCACAAGTTTTAAAAAACAATCTAATGAAAAAAATTTCTCATTTTTTTAAACCGTGATTGTATTTGAGCATTGTACTTATAATTAATGATGTGCAGTCATGGAATAAAATTTGCAGATTTACTGATTTTGCAGAACTGGCTGAATTTATTGAAAACGAAAGTACTTTATTTTATTTCCGATCGTTTTTATAGTTTTAATTGATCAGTTGGTTCTAGATGAATTTTGCAAATTACGTTGTGAATTACGTAGTAAAACTAATATCTATATACTTATCATACTCACTTTGGATTAGTATTTCTATTCATGGATTTATTTTTCTTAATTTTTATCTATCTATACATCCAAATTTCAATCGATCTATCAATTTATCAATCTCTAAATATATCTAAATTAATTTGTGTATATCAGTCTTTCTTTTTCCATTTCTTCATATATAAATAAATGTATGATTAAATAAATTATATATATATATATATATATATATATATATATATATATAAAATATATATATATATATAAGGCATCGAGTTTTATTAGCCATCATCTTTTTTTACTTTATAAAAATTATGGTGCAGAAATTAGAATGTAATATTTGCATTGAGCTAATTTATTTATAACATTCAGTAAAAGCTGTATGCTAATTTAAATGTACATAATCAAGGATCATATACCTAATTGCATTATAAAAAAATTATTTTTTCTCTCACTGATTTCTGCTATAAGTAAACTAGAAACACTATAGATCTACAATGCCATACATTGATCAAATATTTCAACTTAAATAAAATCATAAATAGTTGGTTCAAATCCATGGCAATAAAAATCAACTATATCGAAGATGGTGCCCACCTCTACGTAGCTTTATTGACGCAACAATAGGAAACTGGGTACATTCACACCTTCTTATCCAACGTTAAACCTGCTTTTAGAAACTCATTAAAAAGGAAAGAAACTGTGTTGCGCCTAGAGCGGATCACAGAAATGACGCTAAGCACAAAAATGTTTATATTTTTCACAGCTTAACACTGTATATATTGGCAAATTTAGCCCATATATTTATCCGAGGTTCAAAGTGGTGCCAGTGTGTTCTTAACAACTGTAGTCCTTTAAATTACGCATGAAGACTATAGTGCCACAAACTTAAACATATGTATTGTGATTTCGAAATGAATCGTTGCTGACGTTATTATAGGTTTTGACAATACACAAATGAACCATTTCATATAAGCAGTCACAAATGATATCTTCCTTTCATAACTAAAGCCAAACGTCTATTCAACGAGATTTTGTTTGGGCACCGCAAATGTTGATTGACATTTTTTGAGGAGGTTGTTTCTAAGATAAGCTGACAATGAGAACACAATTATGCCGGTTTATACATGTATATACATTTCCTTCATCGATTGCTGATTCTGACGTTTCACATCATTCACCTTGAAGTGATTAAATGCTATTTCGATCTGGCTCTGACAAATTATGTGTTTATTCGTTAAATACCATGAAAACTTTAAACTTTCAAGACATTTCATATCTTATCGAGAATGCCACAAGGTTTAGAGTATATTTACGCAATTTTCTAAACTTGTTTGATCAAAACTTTATACGGTTTCATTGGAAAAGAAGTCCATAGCTGTCTCAGAGGAGACAATTGCCGTATTGTAAAGGCAACACGATTCTATCGAAGTTTGTCTGAGTTTTAGTCAGCAACTATTTCTCCCTATGAACATGCATGACAAATAGCCAAAAGTTCAGTCAATTTAATCAATGATTATATTATGAACGTGGTAACTATCATTGGACTAAATTAACATATTTTAATCAATCCCAAGGCTGTTACAATCTCACACAAATACACACAAACACACACAAACACACACACACACACACACACACACATATATATATATATATATATATCTGTATGTATATAGGTAATACTTTGAACACGGAAAGAATCATTGCTTCTAGGTGAAGCAATAGTTTTTTACTTATTTCATTTCTTCGATATTTCTAACTGTATTTTGTAAACAAAGACCGTGACTTGATTAATGTTTGTTTTCGGTGAATTATCTGTGAAGTTACAAAAAATACTATAATTTTTACAACTATTAACAAAAACAAAAACAATGACAATAAAACTAAAATAGCAACAACGACAGCAAACAAAATGCTTGGTTGCTATTTTAATATTTGTATTTACAATTTCAATTTAAGACTCCGCTCATGTGTTCTGGTTTAACTGACTTAGTACAATTTCAAGATGTCATTATATTTTATGTTTTTATCCCTGTTAATATGTACTGACTATGGATGCCGATGAATCGTCCACAAACAATAAAATTATAATTTATATCTACTGAATAAGTATTTATCATTAAAATTTCTTAATAAATATGTAATTATATAAATATATTCTTTTTAAACTTTAATGCATTACAGAATATGATTGAATTTTTGTACAAACGATGAATTTGAAAATAGATTTATAGTACAGTTGGGCCAAAGTTAAGAAATAAATTTTAAGCAAAATCAAAATTGTTCAAATAAAAGTATTTCAATCGCAGTTGCAAACATAATATTGCGTAAAGTTTACACAAGTCGCATTGTAGCGAATTGGAGTAATTTTTGCCAATTTGCTAATAATAAAAAGTAATGAAAATAACGAAGTTCGTTGTCTAATTAAATTTTGCGAATCTGGTATAAGTACCAATCACGTTATGTTTAACAACGTGCATAACATAGGGAAGCTACAGACAATTGCGCGTAAAGACGCGTTTCGATTTTGCACAGCCATTATTGAAGAATTTAACAATAATTGATTGCACGGGTGGTGATAACAATTCTTTAAATCAAGCTCGCAAACTTGATTTAAAGAATTATTGAAGAACGTTGCCAAATTGAAAAGTGTGGATCAACCCACTTTATATAATAATAAAATCCTTCTATTTCACTTATGTATATATATGTATATATATATATATATATATATATATATATATATATATATTATGCTAAGGATTAAAACGAAAAAGTTAACTAATTTATTTGTTATATAATATCAGACACCAGAGAGGTTTATTGAAAAACACACGACGTCTAACAAAATAAATTTTGAACTTAAGGTTTTATATCAGATTACCATATCAAGGAGAATTCCCATTAGCATTCATAATCAAATCAAATCTTGTAATAAAGGCTGATTATCTCAATAGAAGTTTTTATAAGATTCATAAGATAAAATATTCATAAGTCATGCTAATCGTTAATTTTGTATAAAATTAAATTAAGTTGTAACTGATGTTACATAGGCGGGGTAAAAATACTGATGAGCTGCTTTAATCAAAACTTAATCCCGAAGCTCACAATCGATTGTCTAGTACCAGAAAATTATTTAGATATACAAGATCACATAATCAATACAGGCCACAAAGCGTATCAAAAAATTTACAAAGTACTTTATAAGATAAAGCCAGACATTCTCATGATAATATATTGAGTTCTTCCCATCAAACAGCAGGGATCGACTCCAACCGTACACATATTTAATTCACGCGATATAAAATTTAAGTGGCTTAAGTTTAAAGAAATAAAAATAAGTGGCGGTAATAAACGAACCATAACAAATTGCGTCCGAATCAGAAACAAAACCAGGACCAATACCTATAAGGACATCATTAGCAGTAGCATTATCGTTATCGAACAAAACGTAAATTATGCGAAATTATTTGCAATTAATGATGCGACTGTAAATTCAGAATTCCTCACCGGTCAATGTTATCGGAGAAATTAACACTATCAGAAATTAAAAACAGACAGGAAATTGGCATAAACATCATTTCCTGCGAATACACACTGATCTAATTATAAAAATTTTATTATCATTAGATTAGCCAGATTTACCAGATAATAATTTCAATGCTGTTATACGTAAGCTATACACTACAAAGTCAGTAAATAATGTTTCTTATCGAGCAGGGGAAAACAGACAGACACAAGTAAAAAACTACTATCGTTTGAAGAATGAACTTCAGGTGATGTGTCAAATTCCAGAAGTATACGCGTAGTCAACAAATAGTGGCAAGTGATTGCACCGGACATAAGTTGTACAAGGTTAAAATAAATAAACCCTTGAATTAGCAAACACCATTATTATAATCAGGGTGGTTCAGTTCTTAGAGCATCAGATTCCGAAGCAGACGTGATCACGTTCGAGCCCTGTTCGCCGCAAATTCTAGACAGTACATGATGAGTTTCCAAAAAGGACGAAACCGGTTTACTGGATGAATTCTTTAAATCAAGTTTGCGAGCTTGATGAATAAAACAATTTGCTTTTAACTTCTACTGGCCAGTTCGTGTTCCGGCTAGCACTGGATCAGAATTTAAGATTACACCGTTCACTATCGTTAACACAGCGCAGTGATATACCAATTTGCTGTTTTATCGGTGTACTTCTGGTGGTTCAAAGCTCATTGTTCGTCCTGAATACCATTGACATGTCTTCAAGTGATGAGAAACCCATAACATACTTAAGTGTAATGTCTCTCAGACTAGGACACTATGCAGTATGATTTCTATTAACAACATTTGCCTGCATTGCACAAGCAACTGTGTCGGCCATTTTAGGCATCATATTTGTCTTTTCTGGTTTCCAGATTAACACTTGTTTTTGTGGAACGTTCTACGAGTTCCAATTTCATAATTTCTAAATCTTCATTAGGCTATTTTCCTAACCAAATGTAAAGCGGTTTCAGGACGTAGTGCCTGCTCTTTCTGATAAGTCACGAGTGAATTCGAAACGAATATGTTCACGAGATCAAAGCCAAATTTTAGGGATTCTCTGGAATAACAGGTGTTCATATGCAGTTTTAATCCGCGATTTTGGTGAACATTAGCATATCTTGAAATCCATTGTGTTGGTACCATGTATCGACTCGGCAACCATATTGTTGGTACTCATTACAAGCTCGGTATATACATCATATATATATATATATATATATATATATATATATATATATATATATATATATATATATATATATATATATATATAGTTATCTTTGAAGTCGCTTTGTCGAAGACTTTATATGAAATTAGCTACACTGCTGTAGGTTTAAACATTCGTATAGGAGATTGTTCCGTCCAATTTCCACGCATTCCTCACCCAAATATAGTCTGGGTGTGTTTATCGGCACCTAATGATGAGTCTTCAATAAGCACGAAATAAACGTGCAAGTATGTATCAGATGTTGCGAACCTAGTAACAAATTAGTTCAGTTGTGACCAGAAGGATAAACCGAAGACAGCATGAACGGAAAGTATAATCTCATGCACATTCGTTTCGTGCTTACTGGCGACTCATCAGTAGGAGCCGGTATTACGCCCTTTAACCACTATATATTTTGGTGAAAATGTGGGATAATAGGACGGTACAATCTCCTAGACGAATGTGTAAACCTGCAATATTGAAGCTAACATCATATAAAGTCTACGACAATGCGACTTCAACGCTAACTCACACTATATAATATATATACCGAGTCTGTAAAGGATACTAACACTATGGCTATTGTGTCAGTAACCGATACCAACATTATGTACCGAAAAGGTACATGGTACTAACACTATGGTTGCCGAGTCGGTACATGGTACCAACATGATGGATATCAATGTATGCTATAGTTCACCAAAATTGAGAATTACAACTATTTCTGAACACCTGTTACTCCAGTAAATCCATACACTCTGGCCTTGATCGATATCAGTTATCACATTTCGCGGTAAGCATGACATCATTCAATTCAATATATAACAGTTAAATACTGTTTGTTGCGGAGAACTAATATATATGCAAGTATGTATTAGGTGTTGCGAAACTAGTAACAAATTAGTTCATAGATGAATATATTTGTAATTTAAAATAAATTAGTTATAATTTTAAAGTTAATATTGAGTATTGTGCACCTAATAAAATTAATTCAAATAGGATCATAAAGATATATCAAATTCGAGTACACCAAAAAATATAACCTCATGTTAGTATACGTTTCGTGCTTCCAGGCGATTCATCAGTAAGAGCCGGTACGCTCATACCCACTGTATGTTTGGTCGAGGAATGTGGAACAGGAGGACGGTTTAATCTTCTATACTCATGTGTATTCAAGCATAAATTTAGTGAATTTCATATGAAGTCTTCGACAATGCGACCTGATAGCCAACTAAATTTAAATAATATATACCGAGCATATAAAGTCTATCATCAAAATAATTTTGCTGAGTACCGTGCCGCTAATGTTTACCAACTCAATGGATTTTTGGATAGGCTAGACAGAACCTAATATTCCGAATTACCACTTATGTATAATTATTGATCCAACAAATCCATACCCTTCGGCCTTAATCAACATCAGTTATCACATTTCGCATTAATCATGAAATCATTTGATTAAATATATAATAGTTATAAATTGTTAGTTGTAGAGGACTAATATAATATGTGCGTACTAGGTATTGTGTCCATAGTAACAAATTAATTCAAATAGGGCTAGAAAGATTTGTCAAAGTCGTCATGAAAGAAAGATAAAATCATTATGATATCATTTTATTTTATTTTAATTCGTGTTCTAATGAAGGTAAAAGAAACTCGAAACGCGTCAATATGTGTATCGAACACTGGTAATTTATTTGTGTCACAGTTGCAATTAACCATGAGAATATTTTTCATTTCAACACCACGAATTTCATTTGTATAACTGTCATTTCGTACGTTTTGTCAATCCAAAGATTTACCTAATTTTGTTTGCGTAAACATTTGTCTGCCTTCTTCATAAATACTATCAATCAAAGTAAAATTTAAGTTGTATTCGTTTCTTCAAATTCTCTGTTGTCATTTCATCAACATAAAAACACAAAATAATTAAAGTTGCAATGGCATATATATATATATATATATATATATATATATATATATATATATATATATATATATATATATATATATATATATATATTGAAGCTAAAAGACAGAATTTTGATGATATATGTTGCCAGTATAAACTAAATATTGAAGGATGTGACAAAGTAAATTCATCAAACAGATTGTTTTAATCCTTATTACGAACTCATCAAGAGTATACCAAAATTTTCCGCGAATCGAGCTTAAACTGGGTTTAGGTTTGCATTCTTGCACTCATTCAGAGTACCACTCAATCCAAACACTATTAGAAATTTCGAGATAAATTGAAACTAGTTTATCGGTTAGCCTTTTCTTTATGTGCAGCCTGTGCGAAATTTCTTAAGGCCTATTGTTGTATTGATTTCATTATTTATATACTCAAAATGATACCATTAAACATATAAGCATTACAACTTCTACAGGCGCATAATGTTATTTAAAATCCACATTGTCTAATTAGAAATTCAGGTGAAAATAAATAACAAATAGACTCCGCTTGTAAGGAAGGCTGACCAAGTTATAAAGTTTGGTACATGTTTGATCATTGTGTGAAGTGTGCAACTGGAATGGCGCAGTGAATGAACACACGATTACAAATTAAATGTTCCCCAATTTGAGCTACGTCGCGTCCAAATTCAAGAAAGCATTTTGGCTGGAGCCCAAAAACGAAAATAACAGGTCTATTTGCTGAATTTCCTTTTACATTATGCAATGATTAGCTTATAATGACTATATATATATATATATATATATATATATATATATATATATATATATATATATATATATATATATAAATTCGTATTCTGTATAAACTTAAAAATAAATCAGATAGAAAAGGCAATAAATATAGTAAACCAGTTTCGCCCATAATGGGAATTCCTTATACACTGCCCAGAATTTGCTCGGACAGAGCTCGAACAGAGTCAAATATGCTTCGCAGTCGGAGTCTATATCCTTTGCATCAACTCTGCTGCATACTATACTTAATTTCATGTCACATAAAACATAACTTTGGTCAGCCTTGCTGTTAAGTGGAACCTCGTTTTAATCTCTGAAGACGTGATTTTCAATCCAGCCATGCCCAATTATAATTTATATAGCAGACACAATGACAGTTGAGAAAAATATGTTAAATTAAATTTTAAAATAATTGATTGCGCGGGTGGTGGTAACAATTCTTTAAATCAAGTTTGCGAGCTTGAAGTAAACACCAATCCCATTGTATTTAACCAGTCATCGAACAACATAACAAAACTACCGCCAGTGCATTGCGGCTGGCGGTAGTTTTGTTATGTTGTTCGATGACTGGTTAAATACAATGGGATTGGTGTTTACTTCAAGCTCGCAAACTTGATTTAAAGAATATATTAAATTAAAGTCTAATGGGATAATTTTGTTTACATATATGTTGTAAGTACAAATGAAACATTGCATTAGGTAGCAATGTCTAGTCTCTATAGCTTCCCCACGTGGTATGGTGTCAGTCGTTTAATGATAGATTGGGGATGATTAGTTAGAGATTCATGTCTTAATAGACTCCAGATATGCTCCATCTGACGGAAAGGCTGACAAAAAGTATATCTAATTATATGACCCAAAATCTCATGTAATATGCGGCAGGTTTGGCACAGTGGATAGGGTCTCAACCTCTATAGAATATGTACTTCAGTTCGAGTCCTGCCCACGGTAATTTCTGAACATGATTTGACGAGATCCAATAAGGACTGGACGAATTGTCTTTGATAACTCATACAATGTATATTTTATAATAAAAACGCATTTGCAGTCAAAATCCTGTTATGAAGATTTAATTCGATAAATGCATTTTTTATTTATGTATATGCTAGTAATTAATATTTAAGTTAAAATGCTTCCACATGTGGCATAGTGTCAGTTGTTTAATAACAGATTGGGGATGACTAATTAGAACTTCATGTCATAAGAGACACCAGCTATGTTCCAACAGGCGGAAAGGCTGATAAAAATTAAATTTATTTTCATGACATAAAATTTTATTTAATATACGGCAAGTTTGGCGCAGTGGATAGGGTATCAATCTCCGTAGCAAATGTGCTCGAGTTCGAGTCCTGTCCGCGGTAATTTCTGAACAGTAATTGAAAATATCCAATAAGGACAAAATCTGTTTACTGGATGAATTGTCTTTGCCAACTCTTACAATGTATACTATATAATAACCACGCATTTGTAGTCAAAATCCTGTTATTAGGCTTTTCTTCAATATATGCATTTATATAGGTATATATTTGCTAGTAATTGATATTTAAGTCCAAATGCAGGAATACAAATTTGAAAAATATTTGATTTTTCAACGGCGTCTGTTTGGTCGGCTATCGTGTCGTAGCGTCCGCCATCAATTCGTAGACTTGCATTAATGTGAAAACACATACACACTCTTGTCTGTTAATTCCACTCTCAGGCACATACGCACACCCAAAGAGCATGTCCTTATTTTATATCATTTAATGTCCCATTCATTAGTCATGATGTTGACCGTAATCCATTTCATACGCCCCAGTACTGACGTGTAAGGTAGTTGGTATGATAATGCATTGTGCACATCACTTCCCTGAGCATCATGCAAGCACAAAGAAATGTAGGATAAGGAAGAGCAATGGGTGAGGCATTAGTCAGTGTCCAATGAACGGTCAAAGGGCTAGCAGAGAAAAGAACAAAATAGGAACGTAGAAGAAACGAAATGACTGGGGTCAACACGCTGGGAAAAGGTAGTGAAATTATAGAAATGCTAGCATAATTTAAAAGCTAGACAGTAAATACCTTATTACATTCAGCATCCAAAATTATGAGGCAATATTTTTGGAAAATTACGGCAATTTTCATAAGAATTAAAGTAAAATTATTAACAGGAAACTACGATGGCGCATATATATATATACTTTCCATAAGCACAAATAGAAAGAAATTTGAACAAATTTAAGAAGATTTTTTTCTTATTTTCACCTCGATCGGCCGAAATTATCAAATCCGTCCTCCAGATAAATATTATTGTGATTTTGAGGCAGCATTTGTCTTACTACTTGAAAAATGGCCGACTTAGAATAGAATGGAAGGGAATGGAATAACTTTATTTGGATTCATACCAAATATATGCAATGAAATAGATAACAAAATAAGAAAATGCAAAATAGTTAAAAGACATCAAATTATATTAATATGTCCATTAAGTTCCATATAAATAAGCATGTCTCAGTAATTTTGTTACAGGCTTCATCAATACCAAGACATCTTGCAACACTATTTCTGCGTGCGCTATATCAAATTTGGAAACAATTATTATAATAAGGTCAGAAAAGTTTTTTTAATGAATAACATTTATACAATAAAAAATGATATTAATGACAATTGATTTACAACGAGGTTCTCTGATCCGATAATTGGAAAGACTAAGGTACAATTCGAGTGTATTATAAGGCATAATTGAGAACCATCATAACAAAATTTTAATTTTTAATGATAGCTAATATGATGATATAATGCATAGCTTATCCAATATAATAACACAGATAAAAGATTACAACAATTTTAAGAAGATTTGTTGCTGATCACATTTATTTTTGTTTTTTGTTTAACCACAAGAAATTATTGTCCTAATTAAAATTCAAAAGGTCAATGGTATCCTATATTTTTCCCAGCTCAATAAAAAAAATTTTTTTTAAACATTCCAGACGGAGGCGTTTCTTTTAACTTTTATGGAAATTGATTTTAAATTTTATAGATTTTTGAAAGAGAAAATATCCTTCCCACAATATTTCCCACCTAAAGAGCAGATATCGTCAAATTTTCAGACCTAGTTCCTACTCCATGAATCTTTCTAACTGTATTCGTATAGGCTCCTGTCCACTGATTCAAGTGGAATATATTTATACAATAGCATAGCGCCGAAACCATAAAGTTTGCAGTGATACGAATTGTAATCTGCTAGCATATATGGTGCAGGATACACGGCTAATATGTTTTACATCTTGTCTTTGCACCGCTTCTAGCTTGTTTTACAAACCATGTTTTTAATTGGGTTCCGAATAACGACAGTTTATTCCAGTATCGTCCTAGTTCAAATGAATTGTATATCATTCGATAAGATAGTTCTTTTAATTAGCGCCCTTCTTTTCTTGGCACAGGTAACTCTTCGTTCAATATGTCTCACAACAGAATCTGTACGTTTAATATTTATGCCTAATTCCTTGATTTCTTGCCGAAGTCCGATCTCAAAACATCATTAATCACAGCATTTGAAAATAAACATAATTCAATCCTGTCCAATTACCGATTTTTAATGCTTGTGATTTTTAAGGTATATTCTCAACACTAATGTTATTAAATAACTACTCAGGTCCTATAAATGTAGTGTTATGTTATTTTTAGAGAAGTTGAAATTTTTTTTCTATTGGAAAGGTGATTTTTAAATCATCATCAGATTTGCAAGCTCGATCATTAAGGACCTTTCTGTGCAAAAGCGCAAATAAGATTTTAAATAAAATTGGTCTCAAGCTTAATCTTTTTGTGAAACTCAAATTGCAAAATTTTTATTATTGTATTAAGCATATACGGTTTCCAGGAGATTCGGCACGTAGTTTTGGCAAATCTAAAATACGAGTAAATCGAAGAAAACTTACAAATTTGACATATTCCAGAATTGAGCAGTTTAAGTAAGATGAAGCAGTGTTGCGGGGAAGAAATGTGTTTGTGTCTTGCGTATTGAATGGACTAAGTCTTTTTGCAAGAATGATATATCTGATGTTTTGCCAGATGTTATGACGTAAGATAAAACAACAATATAGACGAAATTATAAAATAATAAACCAGGAGTTTTGCGTGATTTAATACCGATTGATGCTGATAAACTTTTGCTTAACCTGCCACAAATTCCAATTGATCAGCTGACAATGGAGGCACTATAGATGGGCTACAATTATGAAATTCATTCTTCAGATGAATGCGATATTGACTTTGAGGCAGCATTTGAATTGCTATTTGAACAGGCAACCGACATAACATCGATAAAATCGATGAAAAAAATTCAAATTGGCAGAACGGCATGAATTGCGAAAGCAACCTCGAAATGCGCTTAAAGTTATGAACATAAATGCAGACCTCGAAATACTAAGCGCTGACAAATGCAAGCACGTTCTGACAATAGAAGGATCAAATTCTGGCCAGTAATTGATGAGTTCCCAATAAGGACGAAACCGGTCTACTGGATGAATTGCCTTTTCTACACTATACAATTCTTAGTTTATACTGACATATGTAAGTAATTAATGGGTCAGGTGTTTATATCAAGACCGCAACCATGATTATAATAATAGAAGGATCAGACAAGGTAAAAAAAGATGGAGAGTATGATGAGTGGTAATACAAAATGTTTATATATAGAAGCAAATCAGATGAAATCGACAAAGCTGAATGGAAGGTAATAAAATATATACAAATCTTAACTGACACTGTTTTAAGTGATAATGCGGTTGCACATAAGCTCTGACTAGTTTGATCATATTTATCAACAATGTACGGACAACCGAAACACACAATTAAGTTTGTCCTATGAGATAAATTTTATCAATCGTCAATTCTCCGTTCCGCACATTGACTAAATGGATGTTCAATATACTGGATCAAAACTACTAGGTAATTTTTTGGTTGCCGATTCCATCAAGCTTGTTACCTGAATACAAGATATAAATAGAAAAAAATAAGACTATGGAGACATTTAATGCGACGTATTATTTACATTGACTCTATAGCTCAATTGATAGACCAAATCATACTATCATCTCCGGTTGCTGGTCATATTCAACGTAAGCTTATTTTTCTTCGCACGAAAGTTGTATTAATTCATTGTAATGAAAGCGCACATAAACAAGTTGATGATGTAAACACCAATCCCACTTTATTAAACCAGTCATCGAAAAACATAGCAATAATACCGTCAGTCAAATGTACTGACGCGTTTCGACCTACCATGAACATCACCAAAGTACGACGGTAAATTGACTACCGAGGATCAAACCGCAATGCATATATATGGAAATCAAAATTAGTTATGCCTCTACAATCTCCGGTAGTCTCGCATAAATTGTCGGCTGCACAATTTCTGTGCAGTCACGAAAATACTCTATCTAACTTTCGCCACACACACACACACACACATATATATATATATATATATATATATATATATATATATATATATATATAGGTGATAAAATTATACAATTAATGATTGTGACATTTCCAGTCAGGTACAATTTATACGAGATACTAGATTTGAAAACGGTGTGTAATTTTACTTTCCATATATATACATTGCGGTTTGATCCTCGCTAGTCAGTTTTCCGTCGTACCTGGTTGATGATCATGGAAGATTGAAAAACTTCAGTACTTGTGACTGACGGTAGTATTGTTATGTTGTTCGATGACTGGTTACATACAATGTGATTGGTGCTTGCTTAAGCTTGCAAACTTGATTTAAATAATTGTTACCACCATCCGCGCAATCATAAATTGTTTCGGTTAATGATGTGTCTATCTACAGTGTAGGTTGTGACATTTTTAGATCATCTTGAAAACATTTATAAGTGTGACAAGTAAATGTGCACAATACATAGGTTACTTTGATGATATTTTCTTTGTTATCATAATTTTGTTGTAATCACGAACACCGATTCAAACACACCGATTCAACACCTCACATAAAGTTATCAGTCTCACGTCAGAGCATGAAAAATCCGATTGTCTATCGTTTTCGGATGTACTACTAAACAAGATTTGTAATATGAAATTAAACAGAACAATTTATCATAAAGCATCCTGATCGACACAGTATTTGTATTATAGCAGCTACGTGCCATGACATTATGCATTAGCAACAATTTGCGGCTCTTTTTCAGGAAATGACAAACTAGTTAGTCCAAATTCAAAAGGCAACGAATATACTAAAGTAAATTACGACCTAATGTCTAATGGATATCTTAGAAACTTGATCGTGTTCATAGTAAAAATTGGAATTCAACAGAAATATAGATTTTTGGACCAGAACTAAAAGAAATTTACCTAAACACCCCATTTAAGGGGGATGATTTTTCCTGTACAAAATAAGGGAATTGTGGTTATATTCACATCCAATGCAGTCAAACTACGAAAATTGTTCAAGGTAACACATTTGTCTTTTTCAGCAGTTAAAGAGAAACAACTGTTAATGTCATTTTGATATATTCCTAAAAATGAATTGTCTTTTGCGTAGTGCTGTCATCGTTCGAGCTGATACCACAAATGACGATTACGGGGCAATTGATAGCAATTGTAAGTCAGTAAAATCTTAGTTCCATTAAATTTCCAGGTGCACAGCTTGTTTTTTTAATTGACTGAAGGGTTCTCGCTGGTCCCGTGTCTCTGAAGCCGTCTATTCTTTTCCGGACAAGCAGTTTAAAGACGGCTTCAGAGTCACGAGACCAGTGAGAACCCATCAAATCAATTAAAGAAACTAGCTTTGCATTTGAAAATGTAAAGGAATCATTATTTTGCCCACCTACGAGGGCTATCTGTTGTCCGTCAACTGTCAACTGTGTTAACAGCTGTTAGTGTTGACTTTAAAAACTATTTATCAATCTAAACGCTCAAGTTTTCGATCAACTTACGTAGACCGATTCGACCAGACGATTGATTGTCCGAATGAAAATGTAATGCAACGTATAAATAAGTTTCAGTTTAATTGGTGAACACGCGTCTGAAATTGTACAACGTTTCATTGAAACCTCGCATGTGTGTTCCCCAGACATGGAGTTAGTGATATTTAATAAAGGCAATAGAAGAAATAAGTCAGCCACCTATGAATTTTGGTGCGTAAACGAATTTCAACAACAATTACAAGCAGAAAACGCATGCTCGTTCATTGAGCCAGAACTGAAAGTGATGCACGAAAATGATTGGCCGTTCCCTTATTTCACACTCTCTCTCCGGTAATTATTTTTTGCCTTGCGATAGTAAGCAAATTTACAATTTTCAATATATGTGAAAGAAAAACCGTTACCAATGGCATCACATTAATAAATAAATATAATTCTTACCAGCATCTTCAGTAAATATCATCACAATCAATGCTGCGGTCTTGATATAAGCACCTGACCAGTTAATTACTTACATATGTCAGAATAAACTAATAATTGTGAAATTTAGAAAAGGCAATTTATCAAGTAGACCGGCTTCCTTCTTATTGGGATACTGGTCTACTGGATGAATAACCTTTTCTACATTTTACAATTCTTACTTTATACTGGCATATGTAAGTAATTAACGGGTCAGGTGCTTATATCAAGATCACAACATTGATTATAATAATTTCTACCACCGCCCGCGCAACCAATGTTCGCTTAATTACAGTAAATATCGTTGATTCGTTAGTGTTACTTTCGTTTGTTTAATTATAATCGTACGTTTGTCGTATCTAGTTAAATATTAACTATGCCTATCTGAGACGTTACACTCGCAATGCAAACTAAAAAAAAATATGATGTATCACCGCCTTCATTTTGAAAGTACCAGCATATACTCGGTGTGTCATATTTTGATACAAGCGTGTTACTTTTGAAGATAACTTAGTGATGCTTCTACTCCAATCAAACTTGACTTCTTTTTGAACTACTTTTGTACATTTTGGCAAGTATTATTCTGGTTAATTGCGATAGCTTGGAAAGCCAGAGGTGATTTTACGGATTTTGCCTAGTATTGATCCGAAAAATTGTTGCTACTGCCAATGTGACCTGTGAGAACTATATGTTTACAAATTGTCGATTTTTCGGAACACTCTTGTCTATTCGTAAATGTTGAATTTTTTGCTCAATGTTGTCCTTCTTGTAGTGGATTTGACCGCATTTTTCGTGTTCGTGACAATTAATAGCACTCATAGTTCGATAAAATATTGAATATTGTACATTTTCAGGTGCTCCGATTATTGGCCCTAATTGATGGGTTCTCATTTGTCCCTCCTTTTTTAAGCCTTCCATCAGATGCTTGTCTGAAAATAACGTTGGAGCAAGATTTTCCACTTCTCTATTCTTGTTTCGACCGTTCCATTTTTATCTGCCGATGTACTCTAGCGTTGCAGGTGAATTCAAATTTTTCTCCATATAATGGTGTGCAAATCACAAAGAGTCTGTGAATTTTCTTAAAGTCGCATATGTATTTCTGACCAAAGCTATCACATGTATCGATGGAAACTGAGCTTTAGTCGCTCGAAATGTGAAAATGAAATGAAGCGTTATTCCATGATGTGCTTTTCTCTTACCTAGATTTGTGCCGATTTTATTAATTTGCCTTGAAATATATTCGATGAACCAGTCTGGATAACCATTTGTCCTTAATGTTTCGCGAGGCAGATTTAGCTCTAATTCAATGTTCCTAGGTAAACAAATGCTGCGCATTCGATTGCCTCAAAAGATTAAGAGATACTTTTTTAAGCCCTTGATACTCTATTGTAAAAATGAATATATTGAGCAGTCAAGTATGATTTTTTTGTGAACCAAAATTGCGATGGAACTTTCTCCATCTCTCGTTATTCCTTAAGCTATAAATGTTAAAGGTCCGTCTTTTTCATCTTCTAATGCAAACTGGATTGCGTAGTATACCGGGCTTATAGGAATTAGCAGTGTATTTGTGCCTTCATTCTTACGAACGACCATAAAACTATCGCCAATTTAGAGTACGTAGTGTTGTGTCCACCTCTATTGGTCGGATATCGTCTGTGTTTATTATCAATGTATCGTCCGGACGAGACTTAATTATGCCTAATTCTGCAGTTAAATTGGTCTTATTTTAGCAGTCAGTCATTGAATCAATGCTTCTAACCCATCAGAAACCACATATGCTTTATTTCTATTCAATTATATATAGTATTTTGCTCGCATAACGAGCATCGATTTAATAAAAAAAATTTACAAATATTAATTAATTTATGTTCACTTCGGCTCGAAGTCTGCTTTTATCATTGGGCTGATGGCTTCTCCTTATACGGGCGCTTTTGCGAGGAATTTCTGTTGAATTATTGCCCGCCCTAGATAAGACCCTTTGTTCGTTCTTTGTCTTAAAGGTGGCTATTGCTACACGTAGTTGTGGTTTCCCTTCTGTCGTACGCTACACATACTTTTCAGTTAAATACTGACTTACGATGCTTTAGTTAGCCTTTCCCAGGTTGGCGTGGTGTCTGTCATTTAATGACAGATCGAGGTGGCTTGTTGCACGTTTGTATCCAAAGGGAAGCCATATATGATTTATCTTAAGCAGAAGCAAACTAAAATAATGTAAATTAGTATAGCACAGAAGATTATACGTGAAGTGCTGCGCGATGGCGCAGTTGATAGAGTACCGACTCCAAAGCAAATTCTCCTCGGTTTGCAACCCGTCTATGGAAAAATTGTGGTCAATATCTGAAGTTTTCCCAAATTAAAAAGAAACTGGTCTACTGGATGAATGTAAAATGCTTAGTCTATACTGGCAAATGTACGCATAATAGAATTTGTGTTTTGATCAACCTCGCAACTTATATTTAATGGATTTCTTGTGCCTGACATAGCTGCTTTTTATCTTTGAGTGGTTCTATTAAAGCTCGTTTTCCAAAATAACCAATTTAAATATTTTCTTATAAAAAACATTGCGTTTAATTACAAGGAGCTTCAAAATTGAATTTTATGTTTCTGTACTGTCATTAACATATCTACAAAAATATCTTTATTTTATTTTATGTTTTTATGGAAGACCAACATCTACTCCCGTCTAGTATTTGATCGTATATATTGGAATTCTACCGAATTTATGCTAATAAACTATTGATTTCATCACACATCGTTCCAAGAACTTGATATAAGCTTCATCTCACGTCGGTCGAAGTATTTGGCAAAAACTTCACCTCACGTTGCACTTAATTACTGACTATCGTCTATTTCATATGCGAAAAATAGTATCTATATATTTTGCTAAAATTAAAACACGGCATACTTTCCTAAATAATTATCAAACATCAAAGGAATACATTTTCTACTTAATTGTCCACATGCTTTTCTGTTGTTACACGGCTGTCGGTTTGTTCGTTGTTTTGTTACATTGAAACACTCCGATAAAGCTATCAATTGAACTTGTTTTAGGTAAGGCCATTTAAAGAAATAAAACAATTGTTTGCATAATCTCCATGCTATCTTGTAAACAATTTGAATTGTAAACAACTGTGACTGCCGTCTGCTATTTGCAGACCACATTTAAGATATAGTTATTTCATAAAATATGAAATGACATCTATCTAGCCGCGGATGTGTGATAATCGTTCATTCTGCCCTTGACGTCTCTTCAGGGATATACAAGATCACCTGACTGATTTATTATTAATTATATGTGAGTATTCCAACGGTGGTGTTGAAATATTTTCAGGATTGTCTTTATTAGAATCAAAGCAGTGTCTAGAAAGTGATTTGGCATTCACATGAAGCGATTTGGGATATTAAGCGCTGAAAAAGGCAACTGAAGTTGCCGCTTTGGAGTTATAGTAGATATAAACAGCATGAAGCTGAAGGGTCCCTTGGTTTAGCGACTGCAGTTTGACGTCAATTTACTGCTTATATAACATAGGCATAAAAGATAGCAAAATTATTATTTATAATACTACTAACTTTACTATTATTACTATTACTATTGCTACTACTACTACTACTACTACTACTACTACTACTACTACTACTACTACTACTACTACTACTACTACTGCTACTACTACTACTACTACTACTACTACTACTACTACTACTACTACTACTACTACTACTACTTATACTACTACTACTACTACTACTACTACTACTACTACTACTACTACTACTACTACTACTACTACTACTACTACTACTACTACTACTACTACTACTACTACTCATTCTAAAACTAATATTTATACTAATAATAACATTTTTGTACATCTAACACTTTTATTGATGCAAATAATACAAATATTTTTCATTAATATTATTACTTTTACAATCAGTACTAATGCTAGGACATCAACAACTACTTCTGCTAATACTACTAATACTCATGCTGGTTTTATTACTGCTACCAAGATAACTGCTACTAAGAAGTTTTATTATAACTAATGCTACCAATAATGATAAAATTTCGACTACTTTTAGTATTGCAATTACTAATTCTAATACCTACACGAATGCTGATAATAATCCCAAAACAACATTTTTTTTAGTGGAAAACTCTCTTAACTATAATTTAGCACCTTTAAATAATAAGTAAATTATCTTCATTAGTTTCGTATTAAATCACCTCAATCTTTATTTTTATTAGCTGATTTAACTTCTTGTAAGTCTAATAATGCACGTAAGTCCACGTTTATTTCCTAGATAAACTTATCAGAATTACTGAAATGACTTAGAAACCAGTGGTGAAAAAGTCATAAGCTGGTTGTCAAAGCAGCATAAATAAGTAAATCAACAGGAGTTGCGCGGTCGCTCGCAAACGTAGATTAAAACAGGGCTGCGATCTAGGTATAAACACAAATCCCATTATATTTAACCAGACGTCGAACAACATAACAAAACTACAGCCAGCCGCAACGCACTGACGCGTTTCGACCTTCCTTGATCATCATCAGAGTACGACGGCAAACTGACTATCGAGGATCAAACCGCATTGAATATATATGGAAATAAAATTTAGATATGCGGCTCTCACATCGAGCAGTCTCGCATACATTGAACTTGACTGGAAATGTCGGCTGCACAATTTCTATGCAGTCACGAACATTAACTAAACAATAATTGATTCAATGTATGCAAGACTGCTAGAGGTGAGAGCCGCATATCTAAATTTGATTTCCATATATTCAATAGGTTTATTTCGATATCGTCATACTGATGATAATGCATGGAAGGTCGAAACGCGTCAGTGCGTTGCAGCTGGCGGTAGTTTTGTTATGTTGTTCGTAGACTGGTTAAATACAATGGGGTTGGTGTTTACGAACATTAACTGTTTGTAGCTTTCGCCACATATACATATATAGGCAACACAATTTAACAATAATTGTTTGCGCGGGTGGTGGTAACAATTCTTTAAATCAAGTTTGCGAGCTTGAAGTAAACACCAATCCCATTGTATTTAACCAGTCGTCGAACAACATAACAAAACTACCGCCAGCCGCAACGCACTGACGCGTTTCGACCTTCCATGATCATCATCAGAGTACGACGGCAAACTGACTATCGACGATCAAACCGCATTGAATATATATGGAAATCAAATTTAGATATGCGGCTCTCACCTCTAGCAGTCTCGCATACATTGAACTTGACTGGAAATGTCGGCTGCACAATTTCTATGCAGTCACGAACATTAACTGTTTGTAGCTTTCGCCACATATACATATATAGGCAACACAATTTAACAATAATTGTTTGCGCGGGTGGTGGTAACAATTCTTTAAATCAAGTTTGCGAGCTTGAAGTAAACACCAATCCCATTGTATTTAACCAGTCGTCGAACAACATAACAAAACTACCGCCAGCCGCAACGCCACTGAGCGCGTTTCGACCTTCCATGATCATCATCAGAGTACGACGGCAAACTGACTATCGAGGATCAAACCGCATTGAATATATATGGAAATCAAATTTAGATATGCGGCTCTCACCTCTAGCAGTCTCGCATACATTGAACTTGACTGGAAATGCCGGCTGCACAATTTCTATGCAGTCACGAACATTAACTGTTTGTAGCTTTCGCCACATATACATATATAGGCAACACAATTTAACAATAATTTTTTGCGCGGGTGGTGGTAACAATTCTTTAAATCAAGTTTGCGAGCTTGAAGTAAACACCAATCCCATTGTATTTAACCAGTCGTCGAACAACATAACAAAACTACCGCCAGCCGCAACGCACTGACGCGTTTCGACCTTCCATGATCATCATCAGAGTACGACGGCAAACTGACTATCGAGGATCAAACCGCATTGAATATATATGGAAATCAAATTTAGATATGCGGCTCTCACCTCTAGCAGTCTCGCATACATTGAACTTGACTGGAAATGTCGGCTGCACAATTTCTATGCAGTCACGAACATTAACTGTTTGTAGCTTTCGCCACATATACATATATAGGCAATACAATTTAACAATAATTGTTTGCGCGGGTGGTGGTAACAATTCTTTAAATCAAGTTTGCGAGCTTGAAGTAAACACCAATCCCATTGTATTTAACCAGTCGTCGAACAACATAACAAAACTACCGCCAGCCGCAACGCACTGACGCGTTTCGACCTTCCATGATCATCATCAGAGTACGACGGCAAACTGACTATCGAGGATCAAACCGCATTGAATATATATGGAAATCAAATTTAGATATGCGGCTCTCACCTCTAGCAGTCTCGCATACATTGAACTTGACTGGAAACGTCGGCTGCACAATTTCTATGCAGTCACGAACATTAACTGTTTGCAGCTTTCGCCACATATACATATATAGGCAACACAATTTAAACAATAATTGATTGCGCGGGTGGTGGTAACAATTCTTTAAATCAAGTTTGCGAGCTTGAAGTAAACACCAATCCCATTGTATTTAAACAGTCGTCGAACAACATAACAAAACTACCGCCAGCCGCAACGCACTGACGCGTTTCGACCTTCCTTGATCATCATCAGAGTACGACGGCAAACTTATTATCGCGGATCAAACCGCATTGAATATATATGGAAATCAAATTTAGATATGCGGCTCTCACCTCTAGCAGTCTCGCATACATTGAACTTGACTGGAAATGACGGCTGCACCATTTCTATGCAGTCACGAACATTAACTGTTTGTAGCTTTCACCACATATACATATATAGGCAATACAATTTAACAAAATTGTTTGCGCAGGTGGTGGTAACAATTCTTTAAATCAAGTTTGCGAGCTTGAAGTAAACACCAATCCCATTGTATTTAACCAGTCGTCGAACAACATAATAAAACTACCGCCAGCCGCAACGCACTGACGCGTTTCGACCTTCCATGATCATCATCAGAGTACGACGGCAAACTGACTATCGAGGATAAAATCGCATTGAATATATATGGAAATCAAATTTAGATATGCGGCTCTCACCTCTAGCAGTCTTGCATACATTGAACTTGCCTGGAAATGTCGGCAGCACAAATTCTATGCAGTCACGAACATTAACTGTTTGCAGCTTTCGCCACATATACATATATAGGCAATACAATTTAAACAATAATTGATTGCGCGGGTGGTGCTAACAATTCTTTAAATCAAGTTTGCGTGCTTGATGTAAACACCAA
Organism: Eudiplozoon nipponicum; assembly: GCA_029291075.1. Lineage (NCBI taxonomy): Eukaryota > Metazoa > Platyhelminthes > Monogenea > Mazocraeidea > Diplozoidae > Eudiplozoon > Eudiplozoon nipponicum. The sequence continues at coordinate 193,874 of JAQBSW010000402.1, forward strand.
TCCCATTGTATTTAACCAGTCTTCGAACAACATAACAAAACTACCGCCAGCCGCAACGCGCTGACGCGTTTCGACCTTCCATGATCATCATCAGAGTACGACGGCAAACTGACTATCGAGGATCAAACCGCATTGAATATATGGAAATCAAATTTAGATATGCGGCTCTCACCTCTAGCAGTCTCGCATACATTGAACTTGACTGGAAATGTCGGCTGCACAATTTCTATGCAGTCACGAACATTAACTGTTTCTAGCTTTCGCCACATATACATATATAGGCAACACAATTTAACAATAATTGTTTGCGCGGGTGGTGGTAAAAATTCTTTAAATCAAGTTTGCGAGCTTGAAGCTAACACCAATCCCATTGTACTTAACCAGTCGTCGAACAACATAACAAAACTACCGCCAGTCGCAACGCACTGACGCGTTTCGACCTTCCTTGATCATCATCAGAGTACGACGGGAAACTGACTATCGAGGAGCAAACGGCATTGAATATATATGGAAATCAAATTTAGATATGCGGCTCTCACCTCTAGCAGTCTCGCATACATTGAACTTGACTGGAAATGTCGGCTGCGCAATTTCTATGCAGTCACGAACATTAACTGTTTGCAGCTTTCGCCATATATACATATATAGGCAATACAATTTAAACAATAATTGATTGCGCGGGTGGTGGTAACAATTCTTTAAATCAAGTTTGCGAGCTTGAAGTAAACACCAATCCCATTGTATTTAACCGGTCGTCGAACAACATAACAAAACTACCGCCAGCCGCAACGCACTGACGCGTTTCGACCTTCCTTGATCATCATCAGAGTACGACGGCAAACTGACTATCGAGGATCAAACTGGATTGAGTATATAAAGAAATCAAAATTAGATATTCGGCTCTCACCTCTAGCAGTCTCGCATAAATTGAACTAGTGCAGCCGACATTTCCAGTCAAGTTCAGCGTATGCGAGACTGCTAGAGGTGAGCGCCGCATTTGTAACTCTGATTTCCATATATATTCAATGCCGTCTGATCCTCGATAGTCAGTTTGCCGTCGTACTCTGATGATAATCATGGAAGTTAGAAACGCGCCAGTGCGTTGCGGCTGGCGGGAGTTTTGTTATGTTGTTAGACAACTGGTTAAATACAATGTTATTGTTGTTTACTTCAAGTCGAAAATTTGATTTGAAGAATGGAAATGAGTTTTTGATTTCCAGTTTAATCAATGAAAATGAATTTAGGACCGCGCTTAGTTATAGGATAGAGTCTAGTATACGTTGGCCTCAATATATGTCGAGCAGCACTATGGTCTGACTTAGGCTAGCTTACATATGTCTAATGCCTTCCAAACACAAACTGTCGCATGGAATTCTCTAGTTGGTTATGGACACAGGCTATTAAGAACGCGCTTTATTTTCCATGTTTGTTCCTCCGCTGGTTACTAATCATTAATTTTAAAACCTTTCATTAGATCTGACGAGAGATTAGATTATAACCAAATGTGACTCGTGGAACCGATGCCTTTTTGCTATTGCGATAAATGAATCGCAGACAAATTAATACAAATGGAATTGCGATTAGCCAATCGGTCTGTTCACGAGATGCACATGCCACCTTATTTTACTTGGGATCTACGCGTTTCACTAGACCGTGGCTTTTAGGATTTAACGCTGTTGTTCTACACAGGTCGACTCCCAGCAACTGTAAACTATTTTGGAAAATACGCGTCATAATATCGGTAATGAGTTTAGTTATTATTACATCTGATACTCAAAATCTTGCCACCTTGTGTGGCAAGAACGTGTAGCTAATAGTCTCGGCATCTTGACCATTTAGTGGTATTGCCTCAAGCCATCTTGTATAGCGATCAATTAAAGTCATACCATATCGGTTGCCACGTATTTCAGGAAGAGCAATAATGTCAACATTGAAAAATCTGAAACGATCGTTAGCCAGCTCCAAACTGATGAATTCTGAATGAGTGTGATAAAAGACTTTCGTAGGTTGACATGCCCGGAATGTTTTAACTCATTAGGTAATAGCTCGTTGAAAGGTCGGACAAAAGATACGTTCTTTTAACAACATTCTTGTACCACCCAAACCAGGATTACTCAAATTGTGGTAATCATCAAATACCGGGCGGTGAAAGTCTGGTGGGGGGTAAATTTTGCTGGCCAAATCTCCTTTAATGTTATATGAAATGACCTCTGCATCGCCTTGCTTTAAATTAGCAAATCGGTCTAAGTACTTTCGTGGCCCCGATGTGAGATCTTCGTATGTTTTTTTGCTTCAGTTGAACGTCGTAACATAGCGATAAACTAGCATTCTGATAGACTAGTGAATTTATTTCAATATGAGATAAAGAATCAGTTACCACATTATCTTTGACTTTTACATGATTGATGCTAAAGTTTAACTCACTGAGGTAGATCATCTGCCGAATTATTGTGTGTGGATAGTTTTGGGAAACCTTCTGTAAAGCCGCCAATATCGACGCATTTTCAAACTTCACTTCGAAGGGTTGACACAAGAGACAGCGTGGAAAGTGGAGGCTAGAGTTATGCAGAGCTGGAAGTTCACTTTCCTTTTCCGAATATTTCTTTTATGCGGCTTTCAGCTTTCTGGAATTAAATGCGATAGTGTGCACTTCTCTCTTGACTTATTTTGCTAGTGTAGCGCCCGGGGCTACATCGGACGCGTCGGTGGAGAATCTCAAAAGTGCATTAGGATGAACAAAAAGTGGTGTGGTAATTTTTGCAAGCAGAACTATTATTCGTTTAAACATTAGCTGCTCGATTACATCCAAGCGCAGACGCGAGTTGGACTTAGTCGACTTCAGATCTTGGAGATGCCTTGTCATCCGTAACTGTGACTGCGTCATCATGGGAATAAAGGACCTTTATCTATTCCTCATACAAAGAGATCAAAGCAATTCTTTTGTAGTTTTGGGTGCAGGAAATTTTCTAACAGTCATGACTTTGCCTTCTAGACAATTTTTAACGTCATATTTAATTGCTTAACTTAGGAAATTTACTTGTTCCTGTGCCCATGCGCATTTATTCATGCCTAACACAAAACTAAACTAATCCATACTAGCAAGGGTCTGTTTGAAATCTGCAAATTGCCGTTCACAATTATCGTAGGCTTTGGTCACATCATCACTTCATAATAAGTGAGCCGAAGTTTATTTAATGCCTAATTTTTAAGACTCCGAAATGTCAGTGATGCATTGCACAGAACAAAGGACATACGCGTGCATTCGAATAACGCAAAAGGTGTAATTACATCTATTATCGCGATGATCTCATTGTCGAGTGGTATTTAGTGGTATGCTGATTTGATGTCAAGCACTGTAAACCATTGACTTTGTGCTATTTTATGAATGAAGTCTTGGGCATTATTTACCGGTTATCTATCCGAAATTGTAACTCTGTCGAGGGCACGAGTATTACCGTATGATCCGCCATCAAAAACGTGTTTCTTTGCGTTCATGTGAACCAGTGATGTACGTGGATTAGAACTAGGACGAATAACACCGTCCTGCAGAATTTGGTCAAAAATACCCTTGGCGGCGTGCAACATTCCCTGGTCTAAGTGCCGAAGACATTAGTTGCAAAGCAGTGCCACGTATTTGATCGATTTGTACTGGTGGGATTTGAAATTTTACTATCCATAATCTTCGGAAAACTTTTTACGATCTCATGTACACGTGGATGAGCGGATTCGAACATGTCATTGCTCTCGAGTAAAAAATTCAGACGAACGTCACAACAAACGAAAATTTGTACAATTAAATTCGTAACTTGCCTTAGCAAGGTACTTTTGGTTGCAACAGTTATCAGACCATCAGAATATGCAGTTTGGAACACCCGCATCGATCACTGTTAACGGGAATAAACGACGCTGAAACAGTAAAACTTGGAGATTCGCTAAGCCATGTGTTTTGGTAGACTGGCTGTAGACGGCCTTTAACTGTACAACTGTGCTGCACGTTAATGTGAAATTCGGCGCTACCAGCCATATTACAATACCTGTATTAACCAATTATTAGGGCTTACAGCAGGGGACACCTACATGATTTTGGACTTCTGGTTGGATTTCTGGATGCTGATTTGTGTGCTTCATATTGTTGCCAATGTGACCAAGGACCGCGAAGCTTCGCGCAATTTGATGATCGCAGAGTCTCATAAGATCGTTGCGATGACGGACGGGAACGGTGCAGGCGATGCCATCTAATGACAGAATCCTCCACGTTATGTTTCTGAATTGTTCATGTCAATCTGAATATTTTACTATTTAACAGAGATTTTAAATTAACAACTGCTGCCTCAAGAGCTTCAGGCTATGCAATAACTAAATTGGTAAACCTAGCATATTTCAACATAGGTGCGGAGAAGGATTTAGAAAATTAATTGTCACTGAAATTTAAAGTACCCTATATTGAAATGAAGGCTAAAAGCACAAAATTAGTGAGGGAATCATTGACAAGTACAATTCACAATTTTTATTAAAGAAATGTTGAGGAAGATATTTCTTCCGACAAAATTAAAGTAAATAATATTAATACATTAAACCACTGTGGTTATATATATATATATATATATATATACACTTTTGAATTGTGCGTAATTTGTCTTTCGGTATTCTGTAACTGTTCTGGCGTAACTTGCTCTAACAAGCCGCATTTGAAATTTTATTTGCACATTACAACATCTTGACCTTTACAATATAATGCTGCTACTAATTTGTGTTTTGAATCGTGCATGTTGGGAACATTCAGGAACAGGCAATTAAATAATTCAGTTTTTCGCGTCTTATTTATTTCCAGTTTATTGAATCGGGTGTATTGTTACGCAAAAAGTACACAGTCCTTTGCCTATTATTAAAGTAATCAAATACATTTAAGTTCGATTAGCATGTAAGCCAATCTTAAGTTCGAGGACACTGACAATTTATTTCAAGATATTGTAGGCATGAGCTTAATAGATGTTCAACGGAAAGCCAGCTTATCAGACTCAAATAGGTGTATTAAGACTGAATCAGACTTGGCATCTATGGGGTTCTCATTAGATAATAGGGATGGAGCCTCTACAGAAACACTAATTTTAAATATGATGGGCGGTAAGTTGTCTCTGTAAAACCTGCAGTATTTTAGATTTAATACTAAGATAAATCTTATCCTAAATGCCTATAAACGAAATTTAATTTAAGTATACCGTTATTCACAGCTTAATTTTGTTTAAATTACACGTAAATTATTGTTTCTTATGAACAACAGATTTTTTTAAATAAATATCAGAACATTGCATAAATTAACTGTTCATGAAAGAAATTATAATTTTAACTCTTATAATAATGTTTATCTGAAAGATTATATTATTTTTATGTTAGTCTTCTGATATAAATAATATTCTTTCCTTGAAGATGGACATCGCTCTCTAATATTTGCAATATTTCCATTTCATTTCACAATTTCAACACACAATCAAAAGATATAAACAGTCTCAAGACTAACGATTATTATAATATCATCATTCAATTTCACAAGTTCTGCAAAATAGGCATGCAATAACATTGGTCTATTTTATACCCACGCCAAGTCAAAATTAGTTTATAAAGTAAAGAGCGAAGAATTTAAAAGAAACGAAAAGGACTAGGCGACAAAAATGGCATACTTTAGGAAAAGGAAGAATAATTTTAACTGACCATTATGAACACCAAAAAAATTTACTGTCCGCAGTCGATTCCGGCCAGTACATGATGATTTCCCAATAAGGCCGAAACCGGTCTGCTGGATGAATTGCCTTTCCATACTATACAATTCTTAGTTTTTCCTGACAAATGTTAGCAATTAATGGGTCAGGTTTCTATATCAAGTTCGCAACCTTGATTATAGTAAATTTACTGACACACTGAAAATATGGTTCTATACAAGTAGCAATAAACGTTATAGCATGTCCAGAGATGTTGAATTTTTTGGATTCATTGTCGAGAGGTTCAATGTAAACGTATAATGTTAAATTCATACATTAAAAGTGACAATTCTTTAAATCAAGTTTGCGAGCTTGAAGTAAACATCAATCCCGTTGTATTTAACCAGTCGTCGAACAACATAACAAAACTACCGCCAGTCACAACGCACTGGCGCGTTTCGACCTTCCATGATTATCATCAGAGTAAGACGGCAATCTGACTATCGTGAATCAGACCGCATTGAACATATATGGAAATCAAAGTTAGATACGCTGCTCTCACCTCTAGCAGTCTCGCATAAACTGAACTTGCGCAACCGACGTTTCCAGTCGAGTTTAATTAATGCGAGACTGCTAGAGGTGAGCGCCGCATATATAACTCTGATTTCCATATATATTCAATGCGGTCTGATCCTCGATAGTCAGTTTGCTGTCGTACTCTGATGATAATCATGGAAGTTAGAAACGCGCCAGTGCGTTGCGGCTGGCAACAGTGTTATACTGTCCGACTGGATTAAATAAAATAATTTTCAAGCTCTTAAACTTGATTTAAATTATTGTTACCACCACCCGCGAAATAAATTATTGTTAAATTTAAAGTGCCACTTTTGCATTTAAAATTTACTGTAATACCTACCAGAGAAAAACATTTAATGCACAAATATGTGAAAAATTTGTATTCAAATACATGGAGCAGTTGACGATTTGTACGCGTATCACAATAGTCGTCTTACGGTATTATATAAATGCTTCCAAGTGGGTTTTATAGGACTCAAACTTAAAGTAACATTCGCTAGATGAAATTAATCAATACATGATAAAGGAATCCTCATTAGTGTGCGGAATAGCCAGACTAATGGTTAATAATCTGAATCGTCAACATCATTCTTCCGATAAATAAATCCGAAATCTTCACGAGTCTAAAAAAGTTGTGCAAAATTAGATTTGGACGTCAATAGAATTCAGTTAATTAAGCGAAGTTATTGTCCCTTATATTTTGGAGCTTATACTCAATCGATATGGTAAAGATTGCAATCTTAGGTATATAGGTGAAACCATGCGTCCAATAAAGGTACGTAGAGGTGAACATAAGACTGCATGCAAATACAGACATAGTAATAGATCGGATCTAGCCAGACACTCAATGGAGTCAGGTCATCAAATAAACTGGGACGGCTGTAAACGGATTTCACTATGTAACCGAAATAGATTAACCAGGTTGATTAGAGAATCAATTGAAATAAAATCAGGAATGAACGTCATGAATATGACATGTGTAGAAAAATCATTAGGCCCAATATTCAATGAAGCCTTCTCTAATGGAAAGAAACGTAGATTAGAGGAATCAGAGCTAACAATAAATCTAAATAAGAGACCACGACTATGAAAGGGGAGAAAACAGAACGAATTAGATGGAGTTAGAGGGCGGTAATATGGCTATAGTTATATATGTATATATATGATGAACATTTCAATTTATATAAGATGTGAGAGAATTTCACGTTGTTGCTTATATATTTATCTAAATATATTTAACAAATATGGGCATCTATATTTCGCAAATACATATATATGGATGATTCTAAATATTCATATAAGATGTGGGGTGAACTCACATGGTTGCTTAAATGCTTATTTAGATATTCACAATATATATGTAGAAGAATATTTAGATTTTATATATAAGGTGGGAAAAGCTCACATGGTTGCTTATGTGAATTGAGATAGGCATTATGTATATATATATACATATATATATATAGAGGTGTAGACGGGAAGATAGATATGCTTTGATATTTATATATACATATAAATTGTAAGTGGTTGAATTTCAAAGAACCTATTTCAACTGCTTATAGATACATATATCTACATATATATATAGAAGTATATAGATAGACAATAAAATAGATATATAAAAAGTGTTTTACTGATATAATTTATCCGTTGCGGGACTCACAGTGTTGCTTGTATGAGATTCATATTATATATATGGTATATACACGTATATATATATATATATATATAATATATGATGAATATATAGATATTTATAAAAGATGTGGGATGAACCCACATAGTTGCTTATATGCTTATCTATATATATACATAGATAGCGTGTGGACATATGTATAAATGGATATTTTATAAGATGTGGGTACAAATATATAAGTAAAAATAAAATTAAAATATAAAAGATTGCTGATATATATATAGTGTATACACGTAGGTATAGTTATATTTAGATATATAGATATTTATAAAAGATGTGGGAGTAACCCACATAGTTGCTTATATGTTTATCTATATATATAGATATATACGATATTTTAATACAGAAACTAATTCATATAGGATCTGAGTATAAATGTGTACTGAGCGGAAAAACGATTTAGTTAGTGTAACTTCCGTATTCGGTCTTGTCAAAATGATAGAATAATACTCTATAGAGTTTCAATAGTTTTTTAATCTCTCTGTATATAACCGATTGCAAGCTGGATGGAATTAGGTGAACTGGGGGGCAGGTGAGGATTACAGCAATATAGAATTCAAAATTTGTTGATCTTTCTATGCGTCCGGTACAGCAATTAAAATATAGACATCATTGATAGGCGTGTATGTCAATCCATTAGGTGTGCTTATAGTTAAAATACACATGTTTATAGGTAGATGTGTGCGCAGAGGGGGACAGGGATAAGTTTTTGTATACATTTGAGTATTAGAGACTAGGTATGAAGACCGGATATTAGGAAGACAATTAAAATAAAATATATATAAATATATCTGTCTTGAATGAGGATACCACATTTGCCACAAGTTGTGTTTTACTCCTGTGCGTATTGTGTCAACCCTGAAGATGAGACTGGAAATAACGTCTCGAAATATTGGTGAAAGATCAATGGCGGATCTTGATCCTAAAGCGCTTTCAGACAATCAGCTAATTGAAGGCTTAAAGGAGAAGGGACAAGTGAGAACCCATCAACTGAGGCCAAAAATTACATCATCTGAAAAGATAAAAGGTTCAAGATTTTGCCGACCTATGAGTGCTAACAATTGTCCCGCACAAGAAAAATGCGGTCAAATCCGAAACGAAAAGGACAGCACTGAGAAACAAAATAATACATCTTTTAAAATGCCAACAAAAAAAAAAATCCCGAAATATTTACGATTCTAAAGAAGTTGTGCAAAATTAATTTTGGACGTCAGCAAAATTCAGTTAATTAAGCGAAGTTATTGTCGCTTATATTTTTGAGTATATATTCAATCGATATGGTAACAAAATTGTAATAATTTCTTTAGATTTAGTTTGTGTGGTTCAATTAAATCCCATTACCATTACAAACATTTATATATATATATATATATATATATATATATATATATATATATATTTATAAGCAAAACAACGTACTCCATGGAATAACATTTATTAATAAATCTTATTTCTACCAGTATCTACAGCCATTGTTCTGGATTCGTTAGTATATTCGTTCATCCAATCCCACTGTACATTTGTCGTAACCAATCTCCTCTTGGTTACGACAAATGTACAGTGGGATTGGATGAACGAATATACTAACGAATCCAGAACAATGGCTGTAGATACTGGTAGAAATAAGATTTATTAATAAATGTTATTCCATGGAATACGTTGTTTTGTTCTTACATTTTAAAAAATGGTGAAAATAGAAACGATCAATTAATATATATATATATATATATATATATATATATATATATATATATATATATATACATAAGAAGACGAAAAATAAAACACATGGCATTCACGTGTACTGAAGCATTTCGACATTTCATCATATGAGCACGACAGTAAACTAACTAACGAGGACCAAACCGCAATTAAGTATTTTTTTTTCAAATTCTGTACATTACGTGATGAGTTCCCAAAAAGGATGAAACCGGTCTTTTTGATAGATCGTCCTTACACAATGCTGCGTTAATACTGAAAAATTTATGTATATAATGGGTCATGTATTTATATCAAGATCGCGTACTTAAATAACGTAATTGTTATCAACGCCCGCGCAACCAAGATTCGTTGAATTACATAAATGTCCGTTTCACTATCACTTCCCCATGTAACGTGGTGTCAGTTCTATAATGACAGATTGGCATGGTTAGTTTGACCTTCAGGCCTAAAGGGATGTCATATAGGCTCCACCTGAAAGAAAGGATAGCCAAGAAACATCAATTAGTATATTGCTGAAAATTGTTATGAAATTTGCGGCGGGGTGTCTCAGTGGTTCGGATGCCAGATTCGGATGCAGTCGTGCACTGGTGTGATCCTGGCTCGCGGTAAATTCTGTAAAGGATGTGGTGGGCTCCAAATATGGACAAAACCAGTCTACTGGATGAATTACCTTTTCTACCCTATAAAATTCATGGTTTATACTGCCTTAATATATTTCCAAAATGGTACTGGTTTATATATCACGATCGCATCCGTTTTTAAAATATTTGTTATCACCGTCCGCGCAACCACGGTTGGTTTAAGTAAAAATCCGGTTGAATCAGATGGCAACACACAATTTAGTTATGCTTATTAACGCTACGACACGGTTTGGTACAAAATACTCGATGCCAACCATAGCCTGTTAATGTGTGGCTATGTTCTGGAGAGCTGTATTCATGCACAATGTTGTGAAATGGAAAAAGACAGATAGACCTAATTGGGTATTGCATTATTCCTTACCTTATGGAACCAAAATCAGTTAACGAAACATAACCGATTGCAATGGAATTTTAATAAGCTAATCTTGTTAAAGGAAACGAATGGGGTGAAAAAGCCATGACCACGTTACTGTAATGAGCTAATTAATGACAAAAAATGATTCAATTTACTGTATTTATATTAAATACCGCGAATAAAGTGTTACAAACTAATGCATAATCTGATGAGAATGAAATCATTCCCAATTCCTCGTATTCAATTTTTGGACAACGGGTACTTTGAATTATAATAAACACGGTTTTATGTCAAGTTTTGCGCACATAGTTGCAAATTATTTCAAATATGACCGGAAGGATAGACTAAAGACAGCATGAACAGAAGGTTTTTATCTCACGTAGACATTCGTTTCGTGTTTCCTGGTGAATCATCAGTTTGAGCCGGTATTACACTGTATACCCACTATATATTTGGTTGAAGAATTTGGAGCAATTGGACGGTACATTTCCTTACTGATGATTCGTCAGTAAGGACGGAACGAATGTGCGCATAAGATTATATGTTCCGTTCATTATTATAATCAAAGTTGCGGTCTTGATATAAACACCTGGCGTATGTAAGTAATTAATGGGTCAGGTGTTTATATGAAGACCGCAACCTTAATTATAATAATTGTTATCACCACCCGCGCAACCAATGGTCTTTTAATTATATAAACTTTCCGTTCATATTACCTTTGGTGTATCCTTCGTTGAGAGAAAGAAAATTTCCTGGTATGCGAAAATTTTTTTTCTTTTTGCGCACGGAATAGGTGCTATAAATGCTATTAAAATTCGCATTCCAAAAGAATATATATATATATATATATATATATATATATATACTGTCAATAGAATTTCAACGTTGCGTAAGATGGCACTCATCAAGTACTTAACAGAATTGCAGCTACTCGGTCTCAAACCGGTGCATATTTGCATCAGAGTCCTACAACTCATTCACTACGCCATCCAAGCCGCACATAACACGAAACCTCAATTTATATAGCAACTTATGTTTCTTTTGGTCCCTCTCTTCTCATATGGTGTTTACTTTGCGTCACTTTTGAGCTGTCATTATTAAATAAACTCCATGCCAATTGAGGAAATGATATTGAGTTCATGTGTTATAGTAGGATTTTATATTTTTTCCAATAAAAATAAAATATTGCTTAATTTAAATGAATTTATGTTCTGCACAACTTTACATAAGATAACAAATGTAATTCATTAAGTCGCCTGGTTTCGTCATTTTCCATTAAATTAAGATATTTTCGTATGTGCGTGAGAGAGAGAGAGAGAGCGCGCGCATGAGAGAGAGTGAATTTGCGTGTTTGCCTACGATTTTAAATGTCCATCCAGGCAGTCTCGTGTTTTTTAACTAAACATCCAGTCTGCTAGCACTAATTTAGCGATGATGGATTGACTAATTTCTGTGTTCCGAGCTACGATAACTCACTGTTTACGCGATACAGTTTAACTGACAAGCATAAACGACTTCCTGTTCCCACGTGAGTTACTGAAAGATAAGTCATTTCCTAATCTCGTTCTGTCTCAAGGAGACTATTACATGTTGTTAAGCAAATTTTAGGCGAAAATTCGCACACTAGTGCAAATTAGTATTCTGCATAGATGCCTATCTTAAATCGGAAGCAACAAGTGAGAACACTTGTTGGAATTTCCCGACACAATAATGCAGAGATTGGGTATTGATGAATAAAACGATGGGTGACTGTTGGTGATTCAATGATTATTCCGAAAAACTCAGACATATCTGTTGTATAGCGTAAATTTACAAATATATAATTGTAAAAGACCGTTAAATAAACGTTCATTGAAGGGAATATCTGAAGAAAAGACAAATAAGAGTAATTGTTTTTTTATGGAGACTTAAGGAAACTCGAACATGATTTCACAAGTAACTAAAAGGTAAAATCAATATGTTAACAAGAAACCTAATTATAGTTTGCTCACATGTTTACAAGTGAGCAAAATTTATTGTTACAACTTCAGGATTGCAGTCCCTTTGTACCTTCAATTGCGACATGTTTTTAAAAAAAATTATTTACAAAATATAAACTAACAAATTAAATTTATGGCAGATTTTCGTTCATTTCTACACCAGAACGTAATAAATTATTAATTGTAAACATATTGTTCTCTTTCGTACACACATTTATTTTTTCTGAACATGAGAAAATGATACATGTGTAGATTCACCAGGCCACAAACCCACTTTATATCCAATTTGATATTGTTTTAAAGTGAAAGAGAAATCTATTAGATTTATGCGCATTAACTATTCAACTCAACTTCGTTAAGTGGTGATAGACATCAATCCAATTTGAGTAAGTACCTCAGATTAACCGAACCACCATCTATCTCACCTCTTGACGCGTTTTCAGCTTCCTTGTACGTCATAATAAAACAACAGATAACTGGTTCACGCAGGTCAAAGTAAAGTAGTTGAATAATTTTGAAAACCGGAAATATTGCTCTCACTCTTTTTATTTATATTATTTTAAATATATACATAGTAAAGTATTCAGGCAGGATTATATATATATATATATATATATATATATATATATATATATATATATTGTCGTTATGGGCAAAGTATTACATATATTAGAAAATGCACTTCATTAAATAGACATATTTTGTCCTTATTTTGCAACCATCATATACTTGCCAGAAATTCTGCAGCTGGAGCTTGAATTAAGCCCATTGGGTTTATCCTTGAAAATCATCCACAACGAAAACCAAGATGCGCAATACATATAATTTGTAGTTATATGCCAAACTATGTCTTGTTCAGTCTTGACTACAGGTCGATCTTACGTGGTATAAATGGTTATCTTAAGTTCCAACTAGCCATTTCGCGATCTGGTTTTGTTTGTTGATAAACACTTTGCCTAATCGATTTCCCTATCATATCGTGATCCCCATCTGAAGATGCACGATATCCTGCGTCTAATAAAGCTTGATGCTCATTTAACTGTGTATAAGCCTTCAATATTGGAACACGAATTCCTCTGCCTCTTGATGCCTGAGATGCAAAAACATTTACCAATCTATTGATATTGCCTATGCTTCCAAATCTCAATTCTGGCTTCGCTTTCAGGAGTGTTAAGCACCTAGTAACAACTTGGCTTAAAAATGTGCCATAACTTGTGTTTGCGTAAGCAAGTAGTCACTATAATTGGATAGGAATGCTCTAAAATTGCGCAATTGCCTCCAAGACCTAAGCGATATATTTGTCTAATTTTAAAAATCACGCAACTCTTTTATACACGAAATATAGAGTGAGATTTTTTCCTATGATTACCTGTCAAATTAGAATGTCAGTAATATGAAGTATTCTGTTGATTCCTCAGAAATTGAATTGAAATTATTTGATGGGATATGTTCTCTAATAGAAAAAGTTGTGGATTCGGAACTTTTGCTACATGTGTGTGTAAAATATGAACAGCCTCGGAAACATTGAAAATTCGACTACGCAGGTTTTACGGGTTGAGGATGGAACATTTAATTTTGCCGTTTTGAAGTATATCCCTCAGACTTATTCCTATTGCCAAGCCTTTCCATGTCTGCACTCGTATGCTTGTACTATGAAGTAAGCATTTTATTATGTGGAGTTCATATTCGGTTCAATTTAAAGGACTCGATTTGTATATGTCTCATCAAGACCTGTATTCATTCATTTCTTTATAATGCGGACACGCGTGATTGCATAACAGATGTGCTGTTGACATGCGAAACGAACGCAGGTTGTGTGAGAGAACTGGGCAGGAAAGCCGCAACCTCGTGCGTTGAACTATTGGAATAAGCTAATCGGGGTTTTAATAGCTACCATTTTGTCTGCTGACATGTACACTCATAACAATGTCAGTGGAGCTCACGTCAATGGGCCTGGAAAAAAGACGACATCCGCGTTTATTTATTTTTTTTTTAAATTGCTGTCAAAACAGTTTTTTGTTGTGCACTGGCAAACACCTATCCGGTGCATACGAAGTAATCATCTGACAATGATGCCGTGTCTACTCCAGCCTGTCTACAACTCATACGGTTTGTCGAGACCGATCAGAGAATTGTCAACTTTCACAATAGTTCGAGCCAGCATTTCTTTGACAGAATTTTAATTTCTTAAGAGAAACTATGTCCGTAATGGAAATTTTGACTGCCAGCTTATTAGCCGTGAGTGTTCAAAAATAATAAAAATACGCGTGTTGCAGAATGAAGCGTCAGAATTAAACTTCGCTTGTTAATTTTATTATCAAAACTTATCAGGCAGAAAGCTATTATTTATGCGACAGGCGAAAACATTGAAAACAATAGGATGTTTCACTGACACTAAAATTGCACTGAACAAACAGCATCCAGCCGGCCAGCTCACAATTGCTCGTAAACTGCACAGTGCTATTATTGTCTATCACTCCTCCCTAGTGTTACTTCTCTTACTATCACTAATTGCAATGTGAGTTTGTGCTCTGTTTCGCTAGAGACACACTTTAAAAAACATTTGCTTCTATCTGGGCGTTATGTATGATAACTACGTAAATGTTTGCT
>JAQBSW010000403.1:0-65000 GCA_029291075.1 Eudiplozoon nipponicum
ATAGATTGCTTTGACATCATTTTTATTTTTTTATTTAGAAAACTCAGTTGATGTGAAACTTATTTGTAATTATATCTTCCTAATCGGCTGTGAAAATAGTATCTGTATTTAAATTTGCAGATTTCGAGGCAAAATTGATTCCTTAAATGTTTGTTCTTACAACTGCTTCAATAAACCATTAACGTGAAATTAATACTAACTTCCATCTTTATTATAATTTTGATTTACTTTTAATTTTCATCAGGCACAAATTTTAAAAAATTTTCTTTTGTTATTAATCAATGTTATCCTAGTCCTAAGAATATTTCTATGTTTGCAATGTTTAAACTGTTTGCTATCCTATATTATGGCCCTTACTTCATTATCATTAGTATTATTTTTTTAAATATTTTTTGTTATGTAAATATCCTTATTATCATCATTATCATTATTTTCTTGAACTTTCTTGAAAATTATTATTGCTTTTGTTTTTATTATGTTTAATAATAATTCTATTATTTTATTCATCATTATTATTTTTATTATTATTATTATTAATAATATTAGTAGTAATAGTAGTATTAGCAGTTGTAGTAATAGTCGTAGTAGTTTTAGTAATTATCATTATTATTAGATGAAAATTTTTATTAATAAAATAAGAATTATTATTGTTACACTATTATTAATATTATTGTTATATTTTTATATAAAAATCCAACGCTAACATGGCATTTGTAAACTATATCCTACAGCTTGTCTCTTTTATACTAACGGAGAATTATTTTTATAGAAGGACGATGTCTTACGAAGACTATTTTCGTTTTGCACGCTGATATGATCTTGCAGAATTTTGGTCAAATTAAAATATTTGGCATTTAAAACGTGAAGTTTTTTCTAAAAAAAGGTTGTAACTTCTCCGTGTTTATAAGTAGAAAATTTAGAAATTTAATGTAAAATTTCAAGCAATAAGGAAACGCACACATTTAGAAAATGGGTTAATTATACGCGAAAGTTATTTTGATTAAGTCTAGTGGAATTTTTGAGAATAAAAATTAATTTACTTACATATTAAACTCACTTTATGACTTTTTTCTGATTTACAGAACATATTCTTTGCAGTTTATTGTTCCTTCGCCAACCGATTTCTCCAACTTAATTTTAAATGTTATTTTAATTAAAGTAAATTTAAATGAATTTCTAACTTTTATTTCAAAATTAACGCGACATATTAAATATTTGTCGACAAAGTAAAGGATTATCATATATATAATATCAGTCTTGATCAGATTTTTTTTAAATGTATATAAACAATCGTCATTAGATTATATAGTTATAATTATATTTTTCTAAATTTCTTCTTTGATTTTGATAAGGTTTTTGATCGATATTATGTTTTTAAAGATAAATCATGAATAAAACCTTAAAATAAACTAAAAATGTGTTTAACATAGGCTAAAATGGAGGAAAATATATAGCTGCAACGATTTATACATAAAATTTCATGTTATAACGTAAAATTTAATATTTATTTCTCTCGATTTTGTATTAATTATTTTTAAATTAAACAACTGTTTTCGTTATTTACTTAGGTTTAAGTTTAAATATTAATTTTTTAAATATTTTAAATTTGATCTAGTTTTAAAAAAATATTACTTCACTTATTAATACATTTCTTCCGAATCACGATAAACACCACCTCTTAAATTTAACGTTTGATATAAATATCAAGGAAAGTTCTTCAATTGGCAAGGTTTTAAAATTTGACAATCAATCATGACATTTAAATTCAAGACTAACTTTTGCATCGAAGATCAGCTGTTAATTACATTTATTTAGCTCTTGTGTATAAATTTGACAAATTAAACTTCATCTCAATTTTAATCGCGAACAAGTCTAAAATGTGTACCCCCTAGTATTTCCAACTTTTGTGTTTATAACCAAACGAGAGAATACAACTTTATAGGTACATTCAAAGGTTGAAAGAGAAATTTAAAATTTTATTATTTAAAATAGAGCTTATTTTGAGTAAACTTTTAATGGGTTACACGTTAAAAATAAGGTTTATTCACAGAACGATACAAGTTTCCATGATGATATGAAACGTTTTCTATTTTATTTAATGTTTATTGAGTTTGGTTTTAAATGCTCAATTGATAAAGTTAAAATATTATTTGGCAAGTGATAAATTTCACGAATATTGAAAATTGGATTAATTGACGCCTTAATTTTTTTAAAATTAATGTTTTTAAATTAAAAAGAAGCAAATTTTAATTTTGCTTCTAGGTAATGCTAAAAATTTCCCTGATTGTGCCACAGTTTTGCTTAATGTGCTATTAACGCTATGCTATTATCCGGGCAATACGCAGAAATTTACATTTCTTGTCGAATAATTTTTACAATCAAGTTTATCACAGAGAATAAAATTTAAATTCGAAAGCAAAGAAAATTAACCAAATGTATATAGTTATTTTCCAGTGATACATGACTGATTTGCTCAAGAATTATTTTTTTCTTTATTTCCTTAGTATATATTTCATAGCATCTCACATTTACTATAACATTAACACTTTGTTAAAACTTTTACTTTGTGTACATAATTTAAAACATAATTGGAGTTTTAAATTTAAGTTTGTTTTCAATTTTATTTTATTATTTATTGTTTAGCAAAAAACATTGTTTTTCTTACAAGCCAACACATTTACCACCAAATTATATTTTTATCTCTTAAGTAAATAACTCTGTTACCATTAAATGACAAATAATTAGTCACTGGCAACCAAAAGAGAATCTTGATAAAATATTTACAATCTACTTCATAATGTTAACAATTTACTGTGCAATTTACTTAGGCAAAGCCGTTGCCCATTATATTGCATGATTTATTTCTCCCATGTGGTATCAGTTATTCAGATAAAGATGCATTTTCTTTAAATTATACTTTAAAATTCTCAAATATTTAACAAAACATATGAGGTTTTCTTATTTTCTGTGTTTACTTTCAATATCTTTAATTAATAAATAAGCACATTTATCCAATAAAAGATAAATCATTTTAAATTTTGTTAAACATCTGGTATGAATAGAAAATCTGTGAAAAATTACAACTCCATATTCCAGCTATGTCAACGTCAGGAAAGTAAACGATGTGACAAATATTTATTACCAGACAAATATATGTTCAATGTCAGCTTTAAATACAATAATTTATGTAGACTTTGTAGAATTTAACAGCTGATTTTGTCAATTACTTTGATGGATGATACGATTTTAAAATGGCTTTTGCGGCCTTTAATTTTGTCAAGGGTGTCACTTCTTTTTCTTTTTACCGGCAGCAAATGCCGAGCATCATACGCGAAGTTGACAGATAGAGAAGTATAACGTATTGGTCTATCCTGCAATGTGACTATAGCCTCTTAACAGTCCGGGATATTTTCCTTAAGATATTGTATGCAACGCATTTATTTCAACAAAGACCACACAATGAGCTAACGGAATACCTCAGTTCCCAAAAAATAATGAGTACTTTCTAGCAACATCGATAATGATTGCACGTCATACATAAAATCGAGATAACTGGGAAAAACAAAGACCAATTTTGTGCAATAATTAAGATAGAGTTCTTCGTCAAATACAACTTGAGATCATTGTTTAGGTTAGCCTATTAGAAAGCCAGATTGCTAGCGTGAACTTTATAGTACAATGACTGATATAGTGCCGTATATGGCGATTTGATATGATTCATGATCTCTATGTTATAAATAACTTAATAGATAGCATATCAACGTAGTGGTGGGAAAATAAATAATTAAAAATTCGCATTATTGATTAAACGAAACACTTTTATGCGATTCCGGCTATTGCATATATGTGTTATTAACGTCTAGGCCATCATGCGATTGTTCCCAGGTCGTCAGTCCAAAGAGAGCTCGAACTCCTATAAACTAAGCTTGCAAAATATAGACAAACTAATATAAATGTGCAAAGTTTCCTTCTACCTAATTCCTTTATACTGATAGCAGACAAATTTCCTAATAGCTACTCACGATTCACTAGTTTGGCTCGTGTCGTATAAATGTGTTTGCATATAAAGGACAACATTTTATTTTCTTCAGAGTAAAAATGATGCAATTAAGTGTAACCTCAGTGGTTAGCGTTTAGGCAGAGTAATATAAATAGAAAGGTATTAAACAGATGTCATGTTAAATGATTGTAAAGTTTGTAAAATAAGTAGCATAATTAAAATATTAAGTTAAAATAACTGGAGGTTGAGCTAAGATTTTTAATAAAATTACCTGACGAATAACAGACGATTACTCAGATTAAAGTCCATTAATATTCGTTAAGCTCATTAAGGGCCCTTAGTAAAGACATACAATAATATAAGTAATAATTTGTTATTTTTTAAGGATTTTATCTTAAATAATTGATTGATCAGTAGTAAATTTACAAAGCCACTAATAAGCTAATCACAATCCAATATTCCTTTGCTGGAGCTATTTTCGATTCCAAATGAAATAATCGTTACCTTCATATGAAAATAAATAACTTATCCAGCGCTGTTTCATTTTCAATATCATTGTTTGACTTAATATGCTTTCAAGTTAGTGAAAGGTTATATTTAAAATAGAGGTAGAAAAATTTGCTTTAACTCGCTTTGTTAAGTATAAGCCAAATTTTAAATTCAGCTCTCAGAATTGAGTTAATGGCAAGCACTGTTACAATTTTAGAAGCGGATAAATAGGAAAAAGTAATTCTGATGATTCGCTCAAATTAAGATGCTAAAAGATTAGAAGAGTAAAATATTAAATGCGCATACACAAAAATAATAAAACAGCGCATGTACAGCTTGCATGAATAAATTACATCAATTATCAATATTGTGATTTGTTATGATAAATTGACTCGGAACTTGGTAACACGCATATAATAAAAGTTACAGTTGCAGTCAGAGTTTGATTTCTAAGCTTCCTTGTCAAAGATTCATAAACGATTTGGATTTCTTAGATTGTAAGTTAATGAATTTTTATAATTTGGGTGAAATAGTAAATAAATGACTACTAAATGAAGGTGACAGGTTTGCATGCTAAGATATGGTGGTCACATACAAAATTGTAACAGTGTCTGAGGAATCGGATTGGTTTCTACTTTTTATTATTGATCCTTCGCTAGCATCCGACGGAAGTAAAGTAACGATTTGACGCATTAAGATGATGATGATGATGATGATGACGGCGACGATGATGATGATGATGCTGATGGTGATGTTGATAATGATAAGGATTATTAGTATTTGCATGTGTCTCACTTACATTTAGGGAGAAATTCTTTAACCTAATAAAAGGTGTCCCTGTGAGGCAAATTTTGCCCGTTCCAATAGCAAAGTTTTGTATGAATTTATTTGAAAAAAATCCTTTAGACAATGCATCATAGATACAAAAATTGTAACATTCGCTTTGGATTATAGAATAATCATCAATGTATGGAAGATATATTAATTTTTTTAAATTAAGT
The DNA here is from genome assembly GCA_029291075.1 of Eudiplozoon nipponicum. Classification (NCBI taxonomy): domain Eukaryota; kingdom Metazoa; phylum Platyhelminthes; class Monogenea; order Mazocraeidea; family Diplozoidae; genus Eudiplozoon; species Eudiplozoon nipponicum. Next base: position 5,491 of record JAQBSW010000403.1, read on the forward strand.
AATAAAATGAACAAAATCTAATTTAAGAGTGAATTTGAATTTTAAAATAAATTGCTCGTCGTGGATGTAATATTCATTTAAAATTACGTCAAAATAAAATTCTATATTTACTAGAGGGTTCTTATCCTTTGATCTCCCTGAATTTCATGTCAAATAATGCTCATCGGATGACTATAGCTTTCTTAAAATAACTGCAAATAAGAAGCACCGAAGTGGGCTATCTGAAATCAATTTAACCGTAAGTCGAAGTATGTAAATTCTGATATTGATCTGGTGCTCTTGTTAGCCTTGTCGAAACGTGAGAGCAATATCAATTACGGGGGCTTGATTCCATGAACTAAACACATCGACATATTTTTTTAATTTGATAACACCTACCAACGTGATTTCTCATCGACGTGTACGCCAAACACTTAAGAAGCATCTACGCCTTCATTGTAGGTAGGGGACAGTCCAGACGCGTAGAAAACTATTTGTGTTTGTCTCGATGAAATGTATTTTAACATATTTTGTGCAAAACAAGGTAAGTGTGCCTTTGGAGTTGGCTATTGTAATATGCTTCGGTCTACTTTAAGAATTGTAATGACAATAACTTTTTTAATTCTAAAGTTGGTAAAAATGACTGCGCATCAGAAGGTACAATTATCCAATTTGTAAAATTTGGCCTTTGAATATTATCGCAAAACATATATGTACCATTAACCGGATAATTTTCAAGTCAATTACGCAACGGTTGAGGTAGGCGAACTGATCATTTTGTCTGGGCGTGGAAAGATAAACTAACTATTAATAATGTTTATCTAATAGTTGAACATATGCTTTGTGAGATTAGTAATCCAAACTTCGTTGGTGTACACTATCAAATAGATCTATGCACTAGTTAAAATTCTTTGTCAGATTAATCACCATAAAGTAAGGCTAACCATTTCTTATTAAATCAAGCTAACCTATGTACCTTATAGACACCGTGAGTTTTGAAACCCGTGAAAGGTTTTACCATAATTTGTATATTGTCTTAATGGTCTATGCTTGCAACAGTGTCATTACAAAATAGGAGAGAATAGCTGGTGTACTTTACTTTTATGCATTAACAAATATGTGTATAGCAATCAGGTAGGTTAATTTAATCATTAAGTATATGGCCTGCAGTGATTTTACATTATAACATGATTGTGTCATTTTTATAAATACGATCAATAATGCACGGCTATTTTGCAAGAATTAACAAACTAATTCGTGAGTACATGTAAACGGACGAATAGAATAAACGATATGTCACATCTTTAGAGAATATTAAAAACATAATTAAAAGTAATATATTAATTTGTATTGAAAATAATTGTACATCAGTAAACCCCGAAAAGAATACGTTAAACTGAAGTAAATTTAAAATAAATGCCGAATGTGACAAGAAAAATCATTTGTGGCTGGTTGGAACTTGAGGCTGGAAGCAATAAAAAAATAGATTCTAGCTCAAGGCAAGCCTGAATGGAAACCTTAATTTTGCATACAATCAAGATTTTAGAAATTGTTCCTTGATTCAAATCCCGATCGCGCCAATTCTCGCAGGTACTTTATGAGCTCCCAAAATGTATGAAACTGGTTAATTTGATAACTTGCATATGCAATATTTAGCTTTGTTGAATTTTTACTCAAAACGCAAACACAAACCCATATATATATATATATATATATATATATATATATATATATATATATATATATATAATGAAAAAATCCCAGAAATAGCTGTCATCTTTAGAAATATCGGTTTTACAGTCTCCAAGCAATCCTGATGATAGTTTCAATGCAATGTTTGTTACATTCAAATATGTCATCACATTGAACAAATTTGACTTCGAGGATAACAATATCAATTATTAATTTTAACAGGCGGACTTATTATTTACCTTAATCTTATATTTAAACAGTCGCTTGACGTTGTAAACTATCGTCTTGTATGAATGCCAATGCGCTTCGATTTTTCATTTTCATCATAAGAACAAAATAGAAAACCAACGAACACGGGTAAAATTGCAGCGAATATTTTCTCTATTAAAATTCGTAAAATTTATGTTCATATATAATTGTCAATGTGCATTGCAGTGTTTTCCACTTTTATAGAGGTTGCTTCAATAACTAATTATTGTGTTTGCGGGTTAGGACAACAAGTATTTCTATAAGATATGCGCTCTTGAGCTGCACATCTATTTGATTGTAGAACAGTTGTATGAGAAAGAAAATCTACTGCAAATGACACTTATGGACGCACACTGATCATCCTTTTTAATCAATAGGGATCAAACGGCGAAAGCACATCAAATATAAAAATCAATTTTGACGACTTCCACTCATTGCAACTTCGTATCGGTTGCACTGAGCAATGCCTATGCCTTATTCCTTCCTAGCCTAAATTTATCATTTTACACAGAAATGATGAATATTTATTGAGCAACTTTTGCTATTACGGATTTAGATTAGCAAGGAATAAACCAGAATTATATACTTGCAATAAACACCATTACGTTTTAGAAACAAGTTGGAGTCTGTCACAGTCGTGTGTTCTCACCGTCCAAAATGTTACCAGAGCACGACGTGATAAGATCGGACTAGAATCAAACTGCGATATTAACATTAGGAAAGCAGCTCTCACGCTAAATACTGGAATAAACGACCAAATTGCTTATTTTACAGTAGGAACTGCATTTATTTTGACAAATTTATAAATCAGATGCTGACTTATATTTGTGTGAGCCACATTTTGAATTAATTTTATTACTACGCTTGCAGTTATATTACGAAAACCTGGTTTCCTATTAATTCGCATAAGTATTTCATGTTAAAAGTGACTCTTTCCTGAGTTGATTGCAGGAGAACAAATGTCATTTTGAATAATTTCCTTCCGAATATTTTAGCTGCAATATCATCTCTAAATTAAAAACTAAGCGCTTTCATTTGAAGAAAGTGTTTTTACTTCGCTGCTTCTAGTTTTGTTACACTGCTTTCAATTGCAATCGTAAATAAATCTGGCTAAGCACATAATTTTCAAGTCTCTCGTAGCAAGTTTAGCTCTAAATTTATTATCATTTAATTAAAAAGCCTTAATACTTCAGTACCAATATTAAATTATTTTATTTTATAAGTCTTTGTCAAACTATTGAAATAGTGGTTATCTTATGAATCTTAACTTTAACTGCATTGAGCTGGCCTTGACTTTATTACAACTTTTTCTGCTTCTAATGGAGTGGGATTGCTTCACCGACGTCTTTAATATAATATACCCGTTCTTTTTTATTTTAATTATTTCACGCTATCGTAAATTGATCACCAACGATCAAATATATGTTCGGGATAGAATAATAAACGGATTCGATCCTGTTTTCTCTATGTGGTGCATATATGTAATTTCTGAGGCGATTCCAAATATTTTAAATTGGAACACTAGGATAAACTAAAGCCAGCATGAACAAAAAGCATAATCTCGTGTACACAAACGATTGTATTTACTAATGACGCATCATTAGGAGCGAGTTGAATACCCTATACCTACCATACATTCGACAAGGAATGTTGGACAACTGAACGGAATGATTTCCTTTACGAATGTGTTTATAAGCAGTAGTGAGGTGATCTACAATGCAATTTTAAAGACAACTCACCACATAAAATATATACCGAGTCTGTAAAGGGTACCAACACTATGGCTGCATAGTCGATACCTGGTATCAAAGCTATGTTTGCCCATTTCTACGTGGTGTCAATAAAATGGTTGCCGAGTCGGTACGTGTTATCAACACAATAGATTTCTATTTTTGCTAAATTTCACCAAAAGTGTGATTTGCAAGTACTCTCGAATGATGTCATGATTATCGTAAAATGTGATAAAGAATTTCAAAGCCAGCATGTTTGTATTTGCTCGAGTAAAAGGTGTCTAGAGTTAGCTGTTATTCTAGAATTTGGTTAAATTTAGCACATCTTGAAATCCATTGTGTTGGTCTCATGTATCGACTCTGTAATCATAGTGTTGTTACCATGTATCGACTAGGCAACCATAGTGCTCGTACCATCTACGGGCTCGGTATACATATTTTATATTGAGAGTTGTCTTTGAAGTCATATTGTCGATGCCTTTGTATGACGTTCACAACACTACTGCTTGCAAACACATTCATATAGCAGATTGTACCATCAAATTGTCCCAAATTCACTGACCAAATGTATAGTTGGTATAGGGCATTGTAACGGCTCATATTGATTTGTCGCCAATAAGCACGGGACCTGTGTACATTATAACACACCTTTGGACTATGCTGATATTGGTCTACCTAATTGTTGCCTGAAAAATCTTCTGTATAGCCTTGCATAATCAGCCAAACAATGTTCCATCTAGATGAACATTTTATTCTTCTCTGCGTTTTGGACATTTTTGGCGTTTGAACAATTGACTTTCCATTTTGCATTTGGTAATTAATTTATATGTTTACCTTGTAATTATTATATCCAGTGTTCCTCTTTCGCAAATATATTTTTTGAGCATTTGTCATAGCATTAAAAACCTTAATGCCATTTTGTATTTTATTAAATTAGCTAAATTCGCCTGTTTAGAGTTAGTTCACTTAATTCCTTCAGATGGCTTCACGTTACGTAGCAGCATCGAACTTGCTTACGCAATGGTCCAATCAAGTTCATGATCTAAAGTAAGTAACAAGATAGCGAAAATATTTTATATCCTGTTTTGTGAGTTTAATATTTCCAACAGCGTTTTATTCGAATTTCTGATATCATTGACCAATCGTTTCCTTTTTTCGGCCATATCCTTTGAAATATAGCTAATAAGTTCGGTCAAGTAAACGCGCTGATATTTCACGTAATTTTCAGGACATTCACGATCAATAAATGGTGTTTTAATATCAAAAACGGTTTTTCACATCGAGGAATTAATCGACATTGATCTTAAGCATATATAATTTTTTTAAATATTTTCGATTACAAGTAATAATTGTACACCAAATGATCTAAAAACCAAATGACGCATTTTTATCTTATAAATGCACTTTATAGACAATGCTGTCATAAGACCTACATCAGAAAACTCCCTACATTTTATTCAGGATATATCGGTTTAACAATTTATTAAATTTGCAATTACCATAGCAAATCTCTTGAAGAATATGCCACTAAACTCTAAAATTTTTACATCCGAATCTATAATAAAAGTTGTATTTGCTTCTTCTTCTCTAATTTTGTAACTATGTAGGTTTATAAAATCTATCAAGTAAACTGGCACATGTCGGAAAACGAAGTAGCTTATGTTGGTATAGGCAGCCGAATATCAGACAAACTAATCCAAAGGTTGTATCTTTGCACCAACAGTTTCACAAAGATCCGATTGATCACAATTTTTTGTGCTTGTTTTGCCTTCAATCGGGGTGGGCGTGTATTCGAACCTGTCTTCCGAAGGCTTCAACATCATTCATACTAACTATTGGAAATTCGGTTCTATCAAATCTTTGTTTACTGGCAACTTTTCGGAACATGCTTTCCCGTTGCATCCTCAGGCCGATATATATGTGACTGTAGGCCTGAGGATGGAACGGGAAAGCATGTTCCGAAACGTCGCCAGTAAACAATGATTTGATAGAACCGAATTTTCAACGGTTAGTATGAACGAAAAAGGAACGAATACGCAAAAATGGTAATTAAGATCAATCGGACCTTTGTGAAACTGTTGGTGCAAGGCTACAACCCGCGTACGAAAAACGCGGAATTACAGAATAGGAAGCTGGCACCCAGCAAAAATTAAAAAAATATATAATCCAAAGGTGTTTCTGAAGTAATTTACGTTAGTATATCTAACAGTTTATTCGCTTAATTTAAATTACAACATAGATTGATTTTTAGGTTTTATATTTGAAAAATCTTTATATGGTGTAAGCCGTCAATTGCAACGTACTATATCATTTTTTAAAAAGTCAAAAGAGATTTTATCATGAAGTGAATATAAACTGTCGAATTTGATTAAACTATCAGTGATTGCGTGGGTGGTTGTTACTATTCTTTAAATCAATTTTCCGAACTTGATTTATAGAATTGTCAAATTTGATGTCTGCGTATTTGTACATCTGAATTTTTGCGCACTTGGTTTATTATTGCGTAATTTAAAAATGTTATCCAAAATAATTTAGTTTCCTTTTCAAAAGGAAAGTTTAGCGTACTAGATAACTGTTGGAATACTCTGTTAAAGGGAGTAATACCTACATATAAAATAGAGTGAATTGTCATTCTGAATAATGCTCAAACCCTTTGTGATCTCTTTCTCAATTGAAAGTTATTCCGTTATTATTTCACATTAAAAATCAATAACACACAACATATTTTGGATACTTATAATTTTTTGTAATTTTAAACGCGGAGATAATTGTGATTTTTTAAGGATTTAAATTGTCAAATTATTACTTGAGGAATATGTTTTTTAAGAAAACTAAACATCATTTTCCCTTTTAAAATTTTCAGAAGTTATGTGTACGTAAGCGGTGGGAGAGGAGGAGTTTTATCATCTTATCTTTGAATATATATTTGGTAATAACTTTATAATTTCCATTGTGCATTTTAACGTAGTCGCATAGACAGAAATCGTCCATTAGTTAAAATCTCATTAGTTATAAACTAAATCATAGCAGACACAAATATTATCTTCTTTTGTGTTTTTATGCTTCAAAAAAGAGGAAATAAAACATGATATAGAGCGTCTTGTGAAGCTCGGCGATATTTAATTAACGATATAATGAAATATTATTTTTGCTGGAATTTTCGAGGATATAATTCTATATTACTGTTAGTCGTTTTGCAGCAGAAATTCCCTTTTTATGAATCACTGAACGAAAACAGTTCTTTTAGTGTGTTCATTATATACTATGCTGTGTCAAATAATATTTGCCTAGGAATCCGCCACTATACGAAAACTCTTTTAGCAGGACGGAATATAAGCTTCTAAGTAATGCTTCGAATAATATTACGTAATACTCCACGGTGAACTTATGGCCTAGAGTTGAATTATCCCGTTATGACTCAAGATAATTGTTCGCTTGCCTAATTTGCACTTTTATTTTATTGCCTTAATCTGGGCTATAACACAATTTGTAGCTTAAACAAATCTAGCGCAAATTTTCAATTTAAACATTAGTCAAGCGCCATTACAAAATATTAATTTTCAACCGTTCAACAAAAAGCAGTGCTTACTACTTCAAATAGGAATCTGCAATACTAATTAATCCTTAATGCATGGCTACAATTTGGATTTTGGTATGTCAAAATAAACGATGTTAAATAGCGAAGCAACTCTACATTTCACCTGACACACAATATAACTGAAAAAAATCGAAATCTAAAATTAAAAAAAAAACAGTATTTGTATCTAACTTTTATTAATTACTGATGCTTGTATTATAGCTTTCCGTTTTTAATTTTACATACACAGTATTTTTAACAGCTTTAGCCATTTCCCTATAATACGAATATGTACTATCATTATATTTATTATAAATGTAATTTCTATTTTAGTCATCAATTTAATTATTATTATATATTATTATTGGTGTCGGTTATCGGAATCTCTTTACAATCATGTTGTATAAATGTCTTGCTTTAAACGTATTAATGGCAGCAACGTACGTGTAAGAATATGGAGGACATAAATACATTACGCAATAGTCACGTAAATCCATGCGAGGTATTTGATAATGTCATGACAACCGATTGCAATTAATCATAAATCTATAGTTATAACTGTGCGTATTGCAATTATCTGATATTGGAGTAAATTAATACGACTTTATTGCACAATGAGCAGGAGTAATATTGTTTAGCCATTCAATGTTAATGTGTTCAGTTGCTAGTTGGTTACCTTTTTAATCATTTCTGCAGATGAAATTGGTTGGAGCAATTGATATTTATAAGCGTTCGTTTTCTTATAAAAAACCTGACTACAAAGAATAGCCTGTCTTACAATGCGAAATAAACAGTTAAACGATTGTCTTGAAGTTCAAAAAATATTGTAAAAATGTTAAGTAAAACTAAGATTGGCAACTACAATTTATTTGTACTAAACTATTACTTTACTTGGAATGCAGCTACATTCATCATTACAAAAATTTTAGATTTTGTTTCCGTTAGATTTTTACTGATTCGAAATACTTTGCGTTTAGAAATGCAATTTTGGACATAAAATGGTATAAATTTAGACTACTCAAAAAGTTAAAAGCACTGGCTATTAAGATAACTAATATGAAATTGGTGCTTGTATCGCCAACCTAGCTTTTCATAAATGTACGTAAAATGGACAAGCTTCCCGATGTAGGACAGTCTAATATTTGTTTGTTATGCAATTGAAAAATTCGCCCAAAGCATTATTTTGCTGCGTATAGCCTATAAATATAAAAGCTAATCTAAGAGCATTTTGGACAAAACACCGTTAAAATAGCGGAATATGTTCACCTGTAGCTAACATACTGCCTACGGAATTTTCGTTCCAAATTAGTTGAATTTTCAGATTTCATGCAAAACAAGAAGTTAGAAAGATCTTTGTATTGCGAAACTGCCGTAGTTTGTTGCACAAAAAAGATGTTCTTCATGAATTGAATATAGATTCGTGAAATAATGGCTCATGTGCACTTGAATCTGGGTTTGAGGCACACGATTAAGTAAAGCATAGCTTAAAAATGTGATCAAAGTAATTATGGTTTGCTTCTAAATTTTTTTACGTTTTGTACCCGATATTTCAGCAGAATTTAAATTTGGCGAGAGGAAAATTGAATTTACATGACTCTGTTTCATTTACACAATTTATAAAAAAATCCATGCTCAAATTTATTCAAAAAGTGCTTTATTTACCATGGAAATACACGAACAAGTAGTTTAACTTAAAATTATACGATAATTATTTTTTAATTGATATTGGCGGAAATTTCCCTATTATATAGCAAGTTCATGGATAAATATTTTCTCCTATAAACCAGCATAGAAGAATTTTAACACAGTCTGTTTCGCGATGGTAGGTTAATCATTATTTAAAATGACACGTTTCAACCTTCCATATTCATCATTAGAGTTCAATGGCAAACTGACTAACAAGGTTTAAATCGCAATAAATATACATATAAAGCATACACATAGGCCTACATTTATACATACATAAACTGAGAGCTGGATCTCTAGAACAAAGAGTTCCAGCGTGCCCATTAAATTCAGAAGGAATTAACCAGATCTCTACGTTGAACCATGTTTGACATTAGAGCTTCGAAGTATGTCAAAAGTGGTTTGCATAACTGAAAATAACTCCAGTGACCACTTTGGATTCAGCTCAGTGCAAACTTATACTATTGTAATTAGCAATAGTTATTTTGTCAATTTTGTTGTAGATGTGCGCGATGATTGCACTTATCTACGCATTTTGGACTGATTTCTCCGCCCAGGTTTTGGTGATGAGCTTAAATATATCCAGTTGAGTCCATATTTTATCAAATTTGGAAAATGGTAAATGGAGGCGAATGATTGTTCCAGTTTAGCGATTACCCATGAGATAGAAAGTCCCTGAAAATTCCGCATAAACAGTATTTTGATTTCCATCTAATAACATTTCCGAAGGGACATTTTATCCTTAACCATCCCATTTTAAATTAATTTCGAATTGAAGGGATTTTTGGAGTGATTGATTGGCCGTTATTCAAAAGCTATTTGCGTCCGTACAACATTGGCAAAATGATTACTGCTAATACGTTTGTCTCGGGGGTAAAACTTGAACGGGCTTTAAATCTTCTGCCAAATCTTTGTCACTTTTAAGCCAGTCTTTATCTTTATCTGCATTGTGGCTGGCAGTAAACTACTTGCAGTGCCTGCAAACCAAGGTGTGATCTCGTCTTGGGATAATTGTAGACACCTCGCATTGTAGGTCATTGATAAAAAAGTAGAATTTACCTTCACAACTCAAGTCAAGCTTAACTTAATCCTTTTTTATTGCGTAAGCTACCGGCTTTAGTAATAGGTGCTCCAGCAGGAGTTAAGGCATTATTCAAGGTTACCCATGATAAGTATTTTAATCTGAACCTGGCAGTAAGAACATCATGGTCACATTGCTCAAGTAGTACACATCCCAGTGCCTCTTAACCTGATTGTGGTCGACTTCATTATGATGACTAGTTACAAACTCATCCGAATTAGTAGTTAAGCTAGGCATTGTGTTAAGATGCCACTTGTGATTCTGGAAAGAAGAGTTTACAACGACTACAGAAAAGCTAAACCAGCGCCCATCAACAAAAAAATTTTAATCTCTGTGCACATTTGACCTATATTGGCTTTCACATTTCCAATGATCAGTAATATAAAAATGATTAATAGTACTTTTTCTTTAAAACAAATGTGTGCAAATTTGCATTATGTGTTGCGCACTTTGTATTAAATTTGTTCAAATGTGACAGGAAGGACATAACAAAGTGAGCCGGAATGAAAGACGTAAATCTCAAGTGCATATCCGTTTCTTGCTTACTTGAGATTTTTCAGTAGGAGTCTTTAATGCGCCGTATACGCGCAATATATTTGGTCAATAAATGTTGAACATTTTGAGACGATGTGGCAACCAAATTGACATTCAGATCCAAATAGCCAATCCTAATCACTTAATATAAAACAAATCATACGCCACTTGTGACGTGATATGTTATTGAAGATTTATGCAACTAACAATCGTTGATTGCAAGATTAGTGATAAAGTTGCTTCGAATCGGGTTTGCGTCCTTGGGATAAATACCCATCCCATAATTTTAAAATTAACGTAAGAATAATATAAAGTAGTAAAGGCAACTCATCTAGTAGACTGGTTTCGTCCTTAATAGGAACGCGTCACGTGCTTCCAGAATATGGTCGTATCTAATACTTTGTTGTTTTAGGGTCTATCCACTGTGCTAACCTCCCGGAAACTACACACAATTTTAAATTATATCCTAGTTTATGCTGTTGGCCAACTTTGCATTCAGGTGCAGCTTATACAGAATATATTTCTTCTTAAAGATCTGAGTGGCCACCATTAATCTGGCGTTATAGTACAGGCACTAGACTACCTGGAGAAATGGTATTGCTTTGACACTTTAATGTTTGAAGATTGATTGATTTCGCGGGTTTTGCTAAAATTTTAAAAATAGAAGGTTTCATTTTTATATAAATACGAATTGCATTGTGCCTCAGAAACTATAAAGAAATGATAACCAAAAATATGTGCTAATAGATAATTAAAAATAGTACTTTGTGTGCGAAAGTTTGGTGCAGTGGATAAATTTCCTCATGGCAATGCAAATGTGCTCAGGTTCAGGCCTTGTCCGCGACAAAATTCCGGACAGAACTTGAAGCATTCACAAGAAGATCAAAACCATTCTGCTGGGTGAATTGCTATTTCTAATTTATAATACGTTTATACGGACAAATATTAATATGGTAGGATTGGCATTTATCGCAAGATCACAAATTTGCTCCAAGTAATTCTTATCAATAAACGTGAGACAAACAGATTTTTAATTATGCAATAATTGATTGCGCAGGTGTTGTTAAAAATGATCAATATCAAGTTTGCGAGTTTGAAGTAAACATCAATCCTATTGTATTTAACCAGTCGTCGAAAAACATTGCAAATCTACCGCCAGTCACACGCACTGACTTGTTTCGACCTTCCATGACAATCATCAAAGCACGACGTCAAACTGACTAGGGAGGAAAAAACCGAAATGCATATATATGAAAGCAAAGTTAGATATGCTGCACTCAATTCTAGTGGTTTCGCATAAATTGTGCTTGACGGGAAATATCGGCTGAACAAATTATATGCAGTTACGAACACAAACTGTTTGCAGTTTTCGCCACAATGCGACATTCTTTTGCATTGTAAATTGTTCGGCTAATGCAATGATCTATTTTAAGTAGAATTTGACGCACGACACTCTTTGATCAGAATGCACGTTCGTTGTTATTTCGTATTGGTCAGAAGATTGAAATGGTATGCGAGATTTGCGGTTGTATAAACTTGACACATTGCATGAAAGGCCCAGCACTAATCACGATGGATTGATTGAGCATGTCTTTTGCTGCTGTTAATAATGATTCAGCATATAATTATGAGAGTATCGAATGCAAGCGAATTCTTAATAACTGCAAGTAATCCAGAAAGCTCTAATGTCGAACCGTATCTGACCATCAACGTTTCAAATATATCATATCAATCAGTCCAATGTTTACTACACATCGATTAAAATATTATTTAGCAGAGCCTCACTTACATAGTGCATAGACGAAATGGGAAGACTCACTCTGAGAAACATGGAAGTTGCTTCAAATAACTACAAAAAAATTAAAGCATTATGTGGGTTGAAACTACTACGTGTCCTTTTAAGGGTCGCATAATGCTAATGTTAAACAGTTGGATTCCATAAATGGAGGCCACGCACGGATGCAGTAAAATTAGCGTTTTCCTCTCTAGTTTTTCAACGCTAGTATAAATAAACTTTCAAACTAAGCTCTGAACTCCTACTTTTTAGCCTTTTTTATTCTTAATCATGAAGTTCACGAAATACGAGCTGTCTCCGTAGCAGTCGCATATTATAAGCTGGGTTGAAATATGTGCTTCATATCGACAACTTTTAATTTACAATAAGTTATCTTATATATAATAAGCCATTCAAAAGATAATGTATATTAACAATTATTTAAATAGCGACAACATTAGAGTGAATTTATTTTCGCATTTGAGTCAATTAAATTTGTTCGATGCAAAACGACCGCATGGTTAGAAAAGCGAAATTAATAAGCTAGCACTAAACGGTTAGAAATTTAGCCGATGAAATCGAGAAACAAATCCACGTGATTGGCCCCATAACGCAAAGGTATGTATGCTGGAGTAGGACATATATTTCAATTATTGAAAACTTTGGAGATTTTGCCTAGGCTCGTTGATAGACGCAGCTAATTAAACGGTTTTTAGCTGAGCAATTACAGCGACTGGGTGTAGCCTAACCTGCGTTGAGGTGTAGTAATGGAATAAGGCTGGTACACAATATTTTTTGAGTAGTAATCGCAATGCATAATAAGTATAGAACACGATTTCCCTGGTTTTTAGACGCTTTTAGACTTACAATTATTGCGTCTTGCCACCAAAGATTGGAAGTGTTAAGTCCGCATGCTACAGGGATTCCGATTTGATGCTGGCGTCTAATATTTCTATGACCACGAGGCAGAATTGCATGACTTCATATTTACAATGAATAACTAAGAAATTAGTCGTGGAAATAATCTGCATAGTTGAGTGTATACATGGGGATTGTTGAATTCTATAATTTATCGGAGTGAAAAAAAATCCCGAGATTCATGACCTGTCCAAGAATCACGTTTTTGAGATCATATCTTACTGCCAAATATTAGCATCGAAATGGAAAGTGTTAATGGAGCTGCAGAATAAACGACACCAAAGTAAGCAGGGTCACTGGTGGTATTTAATTGTACTGCCTATATATATGAGTGGCAAAAGCTGCAAACAATTAATGTAAGTGACTGCATATAAATTGTGCAGCCGACAATTCCAATCAAGTACAATTTTTGCGAGACTACTAGATTTGAAGGCCACAGATCTAATTAACCTTTTCATTTATATGCAATGTGGTTTGATTCCTTACAGTCAATTTGCCGTCGTTCACTGATGATGATCAAAGAAGGTCGAAACGCGTCAGAGCGTGCTATTGGCGGTAGTTTTTCTATTTTGTTCTGCGACTAGTTAAATACAATGGGATTGGTCTTTAATTTAAGCTCGCAAATTTGATTGAATGAATTGTTACCAGAACTTGGACAATTAATGATTGTTTAAATGTTTTGCTTTTATATATGTGCGGAAAGCTGAAAAAAGTTAAATGTGGTAATTGCATAGAAGTTGCGCAGCCGACATTTTCAATAAAGTACAGTATACGCGAGACTACTAGCTTTTAGAGCCGCATATCTTATTCTGCTTTCCGTATAAATGCAAGGCGGTTTGGTCCTCACTACTCAGTTTACCGTCGTACTCTGATAATGATCATGGAAGTTCGACACGCGTCAGTGCGTGCGACTGCTGGTAGTTTTGACTATGTTGTTCGTCGACTGGTTAATTGCAATGGTATTGGTGTTTACTTCAAGCTCACAAAATCGAGGTAGTTAGTTCAGAGGATTTAACTGATATATTAGAATGTCAAATTCTATGGAGAATTACATATATACTCAAACTGGGGAGAATTCTTTTACACAAAGGATGACTGTTCTGAAGTTTGAGAGGCACGCTTTTGATAAGAGAGCTATAGATACTACGAGGACAATAAATATAAGATTATATAATCAAATGGTTTTTTAATTCGATGAGTTGGTTTATATATAAATAAATGGCACAATATAATCAGTAATTCTTTTAATAATCATATGATTGATAAATCATTAGTTTTCTTATTTAAATTTATTTGGCTCTGAAATATGACATATAAAGTCAATAATATATTGATATTTTCTGCAAACATAGTCTAGTACTGCTTAATAGAGTTTTTAGAATATTTATCCTGTATTACGACGTATAGGCTCTATTCTTCACCAACCCAAATATCATATGAAATTATATTTATTTCCATTGATTTGTTTACCTGCAAAATGTTAATAAGAAAAAAAAACTTAGTGTAATAAAAAACAGACTTTTAAACAGGAAACCTATAAGGTTTATTAACTAATATACGCATTGATCCTTTCCCGAGCAAAATAATTTAATTCAAGTAAACTTTATTGGAAAACATAAGCTTCTCAATATTGGTAAATTCGTATAATCTCTCCATTTAAGCACAATAGCTTGAACAAAATTATATTTTGTGATCTATCTCGCAATGCATTTGGCATATTTACTATTGATTTTGTATATTTTCGAGTATAAAATTGGTTTTTCCACAGGTTGCTTGTCTTTTGTCCTATTTTAGGTCCACTTCCCTGATTCCTGCTCATATGGTTGGAATACACACCTGCTCATCGATTTAAGTGGTATAATTTAATGAAATAGCATAATCTTTCATTATTATTGCATTTGAGGTTTCTTACACCAGTATGCATGGCAGTTCATATAATATGAATTATTTGTTGTGACCTTTTTTGCGTGCGTGTATTCCGCTTTAGTTGTAATTCATTACATAAATAGTGAACACTCGTTAAGCAATGCCTTTTGTAAACATTTTTTCTAGAACAGCAAAATATCTATCACATGCATTTCTATTCATTTCATCCGGTAACTTACCAACAAGAAAAAATTGAATCCATTTTATTTACCACGAAATTAGAATAGTTCGTTAAATGCTACCGTATATTAGATGTACTTAACGCCAATAACTGCCGAACAATATTGACAGTTTCTCAATCTTAGTTCGTATAAGACAGCTTTCAAAAATTTGCGATATCGAAATTTGAATATTTTAGCAAAGCGTGATTGTAGCCCAATTCACTTTCTCTTGATTCAGATAAGGAATAATAAACATTACGAGTGTTTTAAAACTACATGTCATGTGGTTCATCATAATTTAATGATTTTTGCGTCAATTCATATCGTATGTACAGCCAATTTCAAATTAGATGGCGACGGATATTACATCTTCTAAGAAATAGCAATGCAATGCAAAATTTCTTATTGCATGTGGGAGTTGACATAACTTCTAAAAAGATTTCCTTTGAAAAGGACGATGAAAATATGATACCATTTCCTAGGCCACACCGTATCACAAAATGCTCAGCATAACTAATTTAAGAAAGCATGAGCGACGTATCTTCCTGTCTTCAAAACAAAAAGGAAGCATCCATTTTGGAAAATCACCACATTGGCATAATTTATTTTGATTACTTTCGTTTGAGTAAAATAAAAATTACGACCATAGGCGTAGAAGATAGCAACATACCTTAGGAAAATGGCGAATTTTCATGTCTTAAATAACAAAAATATTCCTAAAAACAAGTCAGCTTTCTGGATTGCCAAAACGCGATTTGGTTTAGTGCAGCAAATGATGTAGCTGCATCATCTCAAAAATGTGTTTTCTGAAGCTGATTTATCGATTGGCGTATTGCCTCCCACAACGGGTGAGAATATTCTCATTTACTGCTTTAACCAGTTCACTATTAATTTTGGGTCTACATCACGAATGTTTACACAACTTCATTCTAACTAGTGTCAAATAAATTATTGTAACGAAAATCTCATCTTAGATTATGGACTTTTTGGGATCTTTTTGACTATAAAAAATCAACTCAACGACTGGCCGCAGAAAATAAAAATTTTCACAAGCTAGAGTGAGCACTAGGAATGATACGGCACACAAATTTAATTAGAAATAAATGGCATGATTCCCGAAGTGAAAATGGAAGCACATTTCATAATGCACATTTCTAAGGTTAATTTTCTTATCTGAACTGTATTTCCTAAGTAGAATTTTACTATTGTTCACTTAAACACTATTCAGTTTTTTTAAGTGCAAAAATAAATAAATGTAGTCTTCAAAAACATCAAATTTCCCGGAAAATTGTGTAAAAATATTTACCTTGATCTGCCACTAATCTATATATGTAAGTCTAAAATAGCAGTCATAAATTTTGATCTTCAAATGCCCTTGTTAGGGGCCCATTTTCTTACTAGAAGCTCTTAAGTGCGCCGTACAAATACTTTGATGTGTGCAACACCACGGTTATCCTTTTAAGTTTAAAGCATTATGTTAGCACTTTATATTCAAGCTTTGATAAATGTACTAGCATTAAAATGTGGAACTGAGAGCTATTCCTGGCATGCGTTATTTTAATTATAATCTTTAAATTGGAAAACAGTTTCACGTTAACTTTCGTAGATGTTCAGTCGATTTGAATTGTCAGATTAGCCGATTATAAAGAGGGAATTGGTGATCAAATAATGAATTATTTACAAAAATACCAATATAAAATGACGTGCCTTATTCTGTGCAACGGTGAGGTTTAATGCTGTATGAATTATAATTTTTTTGGTATATGCTAAACTCTGCTTCGTTATCGTTGTTTAAAGTTTTTCCGCATCCTATGTTTTACCTTGACAATATTCTGAGAAGAATTTTGACTCCTCTCTTTACTTTTTCAATAAGTGGAATACATTTTCTAATGCATTAACTAAATAAAGTTTTGATAATTTAGAAAACCGCCTTGGTTTTATACGAGTAATTAAATTAAAAAAGTAATTTGGTACAAATAGAAAAAAAACGGCACAAAATATTAAGCTATTATTTACAAGCATAATTAGTAAAGTTAAGCATTATTTTGTATTTGAATGAGTTAAACGCCATGGTAATAAAATGAACAAATCTTTTGTCTTCATCCACAGGAAAATATGACCGCATAATTTCCTTTTAAAAGATATTTGTCTCCTAAAGTAAAATAAATTATATTAAATATTCTTTTGCTTAATGTATCACCTGGCTCCTGGAAGACTGAGCTGTATTGACTGAATTATAATCTTATAACTAATATTAACCCACTACATTTTTTAAATTAGCACGATCTATTTCTGGAATCGAACCTTAATTTGAATGTTTGCGTTTCTGTTAAGATACAGGTAAAATTTAACGAGAAATACAAATTGGGAATGACAAGGGATTCTGTGTTAGACATTTAGCATTCAGGTTTTAATTTTGCATATTTTACAGGTAACTTAGTTTACATTAGATCGAACGCCTGAATAGCGTTGCACAGTGTAAATGACAAACTCCAACTATTTTATCCGTTGCTACATACAAAATGAATTTTAACTGCAATCAATAAAAATTGTCATACATATGCTAGCATGCGTATCGAACATCAGATTTGTATTGCACGTTTATTTATAACTACAAATATATAATGTAATGTAATTCAATAGAAAGGAGTTCGAAAATGCATCCATCTTTGAAGAACAGTGATTTAAATAGACGTTTTTCGAGTCTGTGTAAACAAGAACAACAATTTATTTGCGTATTTTATTTAACACAGGTATTTACTAACATTCTACGAAAGATCGTTTAGTTATGTATCTTTCATTTAAGCATATTGTATTTATCTTTTAATGCAATAAAACTAATCTCCGTTATATTTTTTGAGCCAATCAGTTGCTAAGACTGAGAGTAATCGATTCTATAGCATATGTTATTTAAAAATATTAATAAATGTGAGGAAATATTTTACATATTTAAAAATCTGAATGTCACCGATACATTATCATCTATTCTGATAAAATAAACTAATTTAGCTATACATTAATCACTGAAAATCCCTTAAAAATACAATGTCCATTAATTTTGATTTGAGTTATTTACACTGCAACCGTTGATTTGTAAACGACATGAAAAAAATTAGATAGAGAGATTTTCTGCTGCAAGTGAAAAAGGACATGTGTAATTAGTCTCCACTTAACCACCAAAAGTTTCAGGTAAATCGACAGCAAAGACCAGCCTAATGTATTCGTTTAAAATTGATCTTTTATATTTTCAACTGTGTTTAAACAATAAATATCAGATTTGAGAAATAAAAACGCATGTTTCAAGGTAATAAAATTTAATTTAATTTGTTTATATACATAAAAAGGTAAATAGAAAGTATCCGGTAGTAAAGGGCTTCTTTATTCATTAGACTAGCTGCGCAATTATCTGATTGTCTGGCGTCATTGATTGTCACAGATCGCTATGAATAATAACAGAATAAAATAAAATCATGATAAAATTTAAATTTGCATAATAAAATCTTCAAAATGAAACTCAACTTCATTATGTCATTTAAAGACAACTTAGTTAGTCTTAAATTAAGAGGTCGGCTCTGAATAAACAGATCGTTGCACTAAAATTGACAGTACAGATTGTTCATATAGAAAAAAATCTACTCAAATATAATTTATATAAATATTTTACTTTTGAGAGTTAAAACATTGCACGTGATTTATGGATTGAGATCTAAACATCTCTTAAGTAAGTAGATTTTTTGTCTATTTCTACACATATGCATGTGGGTCACATTTTTTTGGAGTTGTCCAATCAGAAAGTCGCCATATTTTAGTAAAGGACATGTAGCCACAGGCTTAGCATTTGCATTTTTCGGACACTTCGAATATAAATAAGTGATGCAGTTTGAATGACCTCTTTTGAATCTATGCGGAAACGTAAAATTATAAGCATTAAAATCAGAAGGACCAATCATTTGAGTTCTCTTTCACTCCAAGCAATGTGGCTTCTCCAAACAGAAGAAAATTGAACATGTAGACATATCAGAAGCGTATGGAGTTCTGTGCAATACTGACAATCTATCATATGTTGGTGAAACTACGCACCTGATTGAGATCAAGAGAGTAGAGCATATAACCGCACCCATATACGAACATGTGAAAAGATCGAACTTTCTCGAGCACTGAGAATGAATAACAACAAGTAATACATAATTGCATGTACATTAGTTTTCAGCAAAAGCACAGTATCTAACTCTTATATATTTAATTGAATGATGTCATAATTACGGCAAAAAGGGATAACTGATATCGATCAACGGCATAGTGTATGGATTTGCTGAAGTCACACGTGTTCAGCAAAAGCCGTAATTTTACATTTCGGTGAACAGTAGCATAACTTTAAATCCATTGTTTTTGTACAATGTACTGACTCGGCAACCATACTTTTGGTAACCTGTTCTTATTCGGCAACCATGGTGTTGGTATCGATATTGAAAAAACAACCATAGTTTTGGTACACTTTACAGGCTCGGTATACGTAGCACATATGGTGAGTTGGCTTTGAACTAGCATTGAAAATGACTTCATATGAAGTTAGCTAATCTACTGCAGGTTAACACATTCATATAGGAGATTTTACCGTCCAATTGTCTCATATTCCTTACCCAAATATATAGTTTGTAGAGGGCATAATACCGGCCCATAACGATGAGTTGCCAGTTAGCTCGAACGAATATGCACGAGATAATACATTCCACTTCTGCTGTCTTTGGTTTCTTCTTCTGGTCATATTTAAACTAATTTCTTACTAGGTGAGCAAGCCTAATAAATTTTGAATAAAGCTGAGATATTTGTTGACGTGTATTGTTATGCATTCGTAACAGTACAACACTATTAATTAGGGTATCTTTGGAAACTATCTCGATGTGTTACATTCTGGATGAAACAGTGGTGAAAATTTAACGCCGTCAAATGTAAAGTAACAATAAATGAAGGTAGGAAGCGATAGTTATATGAATCCCAACCGTAAACTAGTTACAGATAAACTCTGGCTAATACATACCTTTATTAATTCACCACGGGTGAACAATTTTCAAATGGTTAATATTATGAACATTTAGATTATTACTCACATTAAACGTAAATATTTCCATGCTAAATTTGATATTATTTGAACAGGAATTATTTTACCCATTATATGTGGAATGTTTTTATTTCTACATCCATCCTTAATTGAAAAAATATAAGTTAACTTATAAAGAGTGATTTAGCTGTCTATTATGTTTAAAGATTTATATACGCACATACAGGCACATGCCATGAAGGACCTAATTCTAACGTTTTCGTTTTACGGATACATGGACGGATTGGAAAGTAAGGATTACTTGTAACTAAGGCCGATGTACGCGTGTGTTTGTCTCTTTACCAATAATAAATATCACTTATAGACACATAGCACACAGGTGCTACACACCCAAAAGGTGAAACTTCAATAATTCTTATGAAAGCAGTCAGCTTAAACCGTAAATTTATCTGATTAATCGAATTTTCCCGTGTACAAAAATAATTGCTCGAAGTAATTATGTTGAGCTTTGGCTGACAAAAACGATGACAACTAAGTGCTAAATATTAGAAACGTGAAATGTGGACGTGGGAATAATGAAACATAAAATGCAAATCATATACTGCTGTCTTCATTTAAAATCAAAATACGCGCCCGTGCACTTGAAACTATTTGGCATTGGTTAAAATAAAATTTATTTTGCAAAATGCATCCCTTCGTCAACGAACTAATTTCTGCCCGAAAATATTCAGCAATTTGTTTACAAATTTGTAATAATTTTTAATCGTTTCAGATCGCATTGTCGAGACGCAGAAATTATGGTCGGAATCAATTCTAACTTTTTTCACAGTCAATTAAAGAATTCGTCTCCCTTAAAGTTGTTTTATCAACATTTTATTTAGTAGTTAGCACACTGTGTCACCAGACGTTTTTTTCTTCAAAAACAAATAAGCTGACTTGCGTTATGTCAATATAACTAAGTCCTAAATATTAGAAACGTGAAATGTGGACGTGGGAATAATGAAACATAAAATGCAAATCATATACTGCTGTCTTCATTTAAAATCAAAATACGCGCCCGTGCACTTGAAACTATTCGGCATTGGTTAAAATAAAATTTATTTTGCAAAATGCATCCCTTCGTCAACGAACTAATTTCACGAAATTATTCCAATTTGTTTACAAATTTTGTAATGATTTTTAATCGTTTAAGATCGCATTGTCGAGACAAAAAATTATGGTCGGAATCAATTATAACATTTTCTCACAGTCAATTAATTCGTCTCCCTTAAAGTTGTTTTATAAACACTTTATTTAGTAGTTAGCACACTGTGTCACCAGACGTTCTTTTCTTCAAAGACAAATAAGCTGACTTGCGTTATGTCAATGTCGGCGAAATGCGCACACATTGGTCAACGCCTAATGGAAACTATTTCCGATGCCAATGATAAATGTTATCTAGATTGACTAAATTGGAATGTCCATCACGCAACACGCATTGATGTTAAGCTTTTGTTAAAAGTTGAAAGCTTAAATAGACTTCTTAAAGTCCTATTTGCTTGGTTGATTTCCTAGTGCACAGGAAATGAACTCTCCCAACAAGCATTGTGTAAACGCCCCGGCTTCAAGTAAATGCCGTACGACGTTACAAACTCGGTTAAGGTGCTCTGAATAGAGATTAGTTACTGATATGGGGGCCCTTAAGAGGGCCTTGGCGGCGTTCGCGTAAGTTATATGTATGTAAGTTGATGTTCTGTTCCTTGGGTGGACTCTGGTTGTGGTTCCTGCTGTTGTTATCATGTGTGTTGAAGTTCTGCATTAATTGGCTCGTCTTGCTGGCTGAAGTGCAACACGGTGAGTCACGTATGTTGCCAATTGTTGGTGAAACAAATCAATATCCAGCGTAGGTATTGACAGCCGACAGCACGCACATGTGTAACACGAGGCAGAAAGCAGATATGACCAACTGACTTGCATGGTAAATTACCGTGCTTAAATAGCATGCAATATGTGTACTTGCATACTATTGGTTAAACGTGGTTAAACGTGGTTAAACGGCAATTTGCTTTTTCTCATTGGTGCAACGTAAATAAATTTGAATTTAATTTACGCAATATGTCGGCGATTGATTTGTGTCGTTACAATTGCATTTATTACCATACACACTTTTTATCTATGCACTCGACGGTAGAAATATCAATGGAATGACTAACATTGTCATGCGTAAAATCCGCTACGAAGTATGTAAAGTGACTAACGCTGCATTCCACCCAAAATAGCTAATGTTGCACAAATTATGAGAAAGTTAATTGTGACAATTTTAATTTGACCATTTAGCTGCTATGAAAAGGTTCGCGAACCGCTTGAATTTGATTCTGATTTCTTGGATTTGGTTTGTTACACCAATGCCAAATATCAGAAAATGAAATACATACTGACCTTTGAAATCGCAACATTATTTTTTAAATAGGTAATTAAAGCATGCATGTAGGTGTTTGGCCGGAATTTAACTTTTTGCACAATTGCCAAATCGCAGCAGTTTTTTTTAATAAATAAAGTACACAAGAGAAACACAGCTTCTTTTTGTTATGCAAGGATGTATTGCGACTTCATTTTAGAACATCCCGTGACAGTAATCTAAGAACGCTTTCTGCCTAGCAGCATCTTAACAGACACTAGACCCAAGGCTTACTCACGTGTATTTTACTTATGTTGTGCAACCTTCTTGAATATAAAATCTACCGATCATTGTTCGCACGAACGATGTTCGCAACTATTTGCAGCAATGACTGCTTATTTGCACAACCAATTTGTGCGTGGCCAAAGCTGCAAAACTGGTATTTTCGTAGTTGCATAGAAATTATGTAGCTGAAATTTTCAGTCAAGTTCAATTTATGCGACTCTATTGGGAGTCAGGCACGTATATCTAATGATCTATGTATTAAATGCCATTGCGGTTCTTGCTCTTGTCCAAATTCCAGCTTAATCAGTTTTGAAAATCACTATTAAATGGATAATACTAAAAGCAGAATCAGTCAATATAATTGGTATGTAATGCTAAAGATAATAAAGCTACGCCGGTTTTGCTGGCTACAAAAACATAATAGAAGTCTTCCTACGTAAACATGTCGATTTGCTCCGGAGTAGTAACAAGATATGTAGATAAACAAGACGAAAAAGCATTGTTAATGAGTAGGGAAAACATCTGGAGAAAACTCAATTGGTTTGGCAATTTTTTGTCATAGAACATAAAAAAATATATATATATATATATATATATATATATATATATATATATATATATATATATAAGAACAAAACAATGTACTCCATGGAATAACATTTATTAATAAATCTTATTTCTACCAGTATCTACAGCCATTGTTCTGGATTCGTTAGTATATTCGTTCATCCAATCCCACTGTACATTTGTTGTAACCAATCTCCTCTTCGTTATGCTAGCCTTTGTTTTGCGCAATTTAGACCACTACTTTTGCGCAATTTAGACCACTCCTTTTGCGTAACGTCATTTGGTGTGTCATCGCTTTCATTGTAATTGCGTCCGTAATTGATGTATGTGTCGTATTTTGCGAAGCGTTGGCTATTTTTAAAGGCATGTCGGTTATGTCTTTGTTCCAGTCCAATTTAATTTCTTTTTGAATTATTTTCTGCACGTTTAAGCAGGGCTTCAGCTTATTAATTGCAATAGCTTCAAAAGCCAGAAGCATTTTCTCTGTTTTTGCCTTGTAGAGAACTGAAAAATTGTTACTACTAACAGCATGACCTGTGAGTAGTACATGTTCGCAAATTGCTGATTTTTGTGCAGGAGCTGCACCCCTCTTTAATAGTTTTTGAGGGAGATGCTGATTTATTCTAGTTTCGAGCCTCTTTTTTGATCTGCCGATGTACTGAGCGTTGCAGGTACATTGAAATTTGTATACAGACAAAGGTGTTGACGTCACAGAGAGGCTATCTTTTTCATTCGTGCGCATCAGTTTTGTTGTGTTCAACACCACTCTCACCTGTATTGATGGAAACTGTGCTTTTGTCGTTCGAATTACTTTTTGTTTGAAATTAAATTGGACTGGAACAAAGACATAACTGACATGCCTTTAAAAATAGCCAACGCTTCGCAAAATACGACACATACATCAATTACGGACGCAATTACAATGAAAGCGATGACACACCAAATGACGTTACGCAAAAGGAGTGGTCTAAATTGCGCAAAAGTAGTGGTCTAAATTGCGCAAAACAAAGGCTAGCATAACGAAGAGGAGATTGGTTACAACAAATGTACAGTGGGATTGGATGAACGAATATACTAACGAATCCAGAACAATGGCTGTAGATACTGGTAGAAATAAGATATATTAATAAATGTTATTCCATGGAGTACGTTGTTTTGTTCTAACATTTTAAAAAATGGTGAAATTATAAACTATCAATATATATATATATATATATGTATACCTAAATATATATATACATATATATATATATGCATTATCTGTTTCTGTGCCACTAAGTACATTTGGGTGAGGAATATGAGACTATTGGAAGGTACAATCTTTTATACGAATTTGTATTCAAGTAGTCAAGGTGTTAATTTAATATAAAGTCTCCGTCAATGCGACTTCAAAGCCAAATCAATGTATATAATATATTCCAAGCCTCTAAAGGTTGCCAAAGTTAGTAATTGATACCAAAACAGTGGATTGCAATATTTGCGAAATTTCACCGAAATTTAAAGTAACAACTATTAGAATTTTCTCAATTTTATCGCATTAAAAATAAGACAGTTTTTCTTCAAGGACACAAAACATTTTTTACCCAATGTGAATTTAAAATGTACATTTAAAATTACTCAGTAGCGGTTTCGCTCCATCTTGTCAACTGGTATTACTGGAGATATGAACCAAAGAAGAAAAGGTTTTTAATTTGAAAAACAGTCCATTTTTTTTAAAGTTGCACCACGACATACATATATATGTCAGTCTAAAATGTTTTACAAAATGAGACGAAACGCAACAAATTGCAGTTTTATATGGGACATTGAAGGCCCATGGTAGTTTCAATGCACGGGCAAGTTGATTTTCCATGCAAAGTTCTGGACAGAGTCGCTTTGGTGAAATATCTTCCAAATTGGGAAGCATGTCATCACGCCTAGCTTATTTTTAAACTTTAAAAATGCTTTTTTATAATATCACAGACAAAATTCAAAATATAGATACTATTAGGTGCAGATGACAGTGGAATCTCATCTATCACACTATGTAGAGGAGATTTGGTGGCGGATGTTATCACAAATATGTTAGCTGCAATATATATAAATGCCAAAGTGGAAAGCAATCTATCTTTTATGCGTTTCAATGCCGCTCCACATATTTACTGTAAGAGAATTTACACAGGTCTCTTATCAACAGTACAAATATTCCCAGCGAGTTTCTTTATAGAATTTCGCTTATACTTGTCTATAAAGTGTGGTGCGTAGATGTTAATGATAAGAGCATTACGCAGACCGTTAAACTCAGTCTGAAAACTGCCTGACAAACAAATACGCAATGGCCTAATATCAAATATCAGAACTAAGTTTTTCTAACATATCAGTAGGCAGTAGCTGTTGAGATGCAAATATTGCGCAATCCATGTTTTCGTATAGAAAACTGGTCTGCTCAATGTGACATCCGTTCTACGTTTGAGCATCACCTCAAGTAAAGTTAGAGTATATTCGTCCTTGTTTTCAATTGTAAATCTAAATTTTGGTTGCCATTCATTAAATTTATTGAGTAGTTCTCCAGCCTGCTCATGGATATCAAATACCAAAATTATTTCAGCAACAAAACGGTAGCGGAGTCTCACATCAGTTAAAAGATCAAAGTTAGTTCTTTCCAACATGCACATAAAAATATCGGCCATGAGGCGGATCAGAGCGGAGCCCATTCCTAGAACATCTTTCTGTTTGTAGAGTTGATCATTAAAAAGTAATTGAATATCCGAACAGCATGACTAAAATATCACCTCACGCTGCGTTTCTTTCAGTTTGAAATTAGGGAATAAATCCCGGACCTAATGTTATAAAAACTCGATAATTTCGTTTAATGGAACATTATTGAATAACGACCCAACATAAAACGTTAAATTTGTCGTTTTTTCAACAAATTCAAAGGAATATTTTAAACTGTCAGCAGACTGGTGATTCTCCACTGACTTTAAAAGGATAGTCAACCATTTCGCCAACTTATACATTGACGCGCTCATCATTGACGCAAAACCAAATATATATCATAAACAAAACGGTTGTACAGTTTCATTTCACTTAACAAATCAAAGTCTTTTCTTTCAATTTGCGTGTAAAATTAAACAGAATTAAAGCTTCGTTTTTTGTTGTGCCTCTCTATTTGAGAGCTATTTCACTTGATCGACTTTGTCCAAAACTGTGCGAGCAGGAACAACTTGTCCATGCACCGACACTAGCATGGGCTTTCCATGTCCCATGTAAAACTAGGATATGTTACGGTTCCTTTCTCTTTTTAAATCATCTTAGACTGGCACTTATATCGTTTTGTAACTTTTGTAATATGGACCGTTTTTCTATCTAAAATTAACTTTTCCATTGGTTCATATCTCAAGTAAAACCAGTTGACGAGATGGAGCGTAAGCGCTATTCTGTAATTTTAAATATATGTTTTAATTCCATATCGGGTAATAAATGTTTTGTGTCACCTGAAAATAAGTATGATTTATTTCATACTGGTTAACATTTTAGTAAGAACGGTGACAATCTTTAGCGCCATAAGCTATGGAACTCTGAAAGTGAGTCAAGTGCTTTATTACTTGGCGAAATGTACGATGGTTGACTACACTTTGGTTGGACTTTGACTCACTTTTGCTGTCAGTCGTTTGTAAGCTCTATTCAGCCTGTAGATTAATTGCCGAAATTTTGTACATATGCAGTCTTCGAAACAAAGAAATTTATATAAATGACAATAGTTTATGCGTGCCCGCTCACATATTTTCCTTTAGTACTAGTAAAGGCCAACCTCATCAAAAGTAAATTAATTGTATTTTATCTACTTTAAATTATTTTCACTTAACAAAATCAGTAGATCTAACGTTTAAATTTAAATTATATATGATGAAAAAACAGTATAGGATTGGTGTTCATCAAAAGTACCGAAACTGAATTTTAATCTGTTTTGTCCGACTTCTACGTAAAAGAGTACTAATATAAACTGAGGTTAATACAGATAGCAAGCCTTTGTTACGAACATGCCTCAATATTTGTGAATTAATTGAAATTCTAAACTTTTCTTAAGCCCTCTTCTAACATCAAGCATAATGTCATTTGAATTTTGGGCGAAAGTTCATTGTCAGTTATATATTATTAAATGTATTTAATTATAGAACGGGTTTAAAGAAAATTGAGCTAAGGCTAAATTTACTGCGAACTCATCATCATATTCTAAATCATTCCATTTAATAGACGATGACTACTCAAATTACATATAGTCGAATTTCTTCGTTATATAAATAGAACATCGTTTTATAAGATAGCCTACACATACGTGCAACTGCCTGTTTATTTGCATTTACCAACTATTATTCCTCGCAAACTATTAATAAAATTACGAGAAAAATGTTTAATTATGAACTATTATATAATAAAATTAGTGAAATATATTCTCGTGTGCAATCTGTGGTTGTCTGCATTCTTTAGTAGCTCAATAATCGATACAATTTTTTATTTAAAAATTGCTTCTTAATTTATTAAAAAAGGATAATGATATACAGAAAATTATATAATGTATGTTGCGCAGAGATAATATATATATATATATGTAATTGTGTATTCGCTGTGCGCACCAAACAGATAGACAAAAGTCAGAATGAAAGAATTACATAATCTCATGTGTAAATTTGTTTCATGCATACTGGCGACACATCAATAATTATCGATATTATGCACAATATCCACAATATATTTTGGTTATGAATGAAGGACAATTGGACAGTACAATTTGCTACATGAATGCGTAAACATGCCGTAGTAAAGTAAAATTCATGCAAAGTCTTCGACAATGAGACTTTAAAATGAGCCTTTAAACGATCCCAGCACTCTGATCGCCAAGTTGGTATATGGTACAAACACAACGAATTGCAAGATATGATAAATTTCACCAAAATTGATAATTACACATATTTCTGACCGAATACTACTCCAGCAAATCCATACACCCGGTCCTTCATCGATATCAGTTATCACTTTTCGCGGTAATCATGACATCATTTAATTAAATATACGACAGTTAGATATTGTTTATTGTGAAGAAAATATATATATATGAAACTGTGTATTAGATGATACGCACCTAATAAGAAATTAGTTCAAATACGACCAGAACGATAAACCAAAGTCAGCATAAGCGGAATGCATAATCTCATGTGCCCATTTGTGTCGTGCAGACTGGTGACTCATCAGTAGGAGCCGTTATTACGCCCTACACCCACAATATATTTTGGTGAGGAATGTGGGCGATAAATTCCCATATACGAATATATAAACATGAAGATTTAGAGCTATTTTTATATAATACATCATTGCAAATATGTAAGTTATCCTCAAAAAACGGTATCTTACTATTATATATTTAATTGAATGATGTCATGATTACCGCGAAAAGTGATAACTGTTATTGATCATGGCTAGAGTGTATGGATTTGCTGAAGTAGCAGGTGTTCAGAAGTAAATTTTAGCATATCTTGAAAAACATTTTGTTGGTACCAGTATTGTTGGTAGCATTTACATTTTACAGACTCGGTATCCATTATATATAATGAGTTGGATGTAAATTGCACTGTTGAAGACTTTATATGAAGTTAACTTCATTACTGCTGGCGTATCGTATAATTTTCCCGCATTCCTTGACAAAATATAAAGTAAATATAGGGCATAGTACTGGCTCCTACTGGTGAGTCGCCAGTATGCGTGAAACTAATTAGGTCATGAGAACATACCTATCGTTAATTCCGACTTTGGTTTGTCTTTCTGTTCCTATTTAAATTAATTTGTTACTATATGCGCGACTCATACATGTATGTAAATATAGTTATAGTATTGCATCAGATAGCGATTTCTATACTTATACAAGTATGTAATTCTCAGATTTTTCGCAGCTGGGATTAGAACCAAGGTGCAATTTCCTTTCACCATCGTAGTCGTGCATGCTTGCAATTTTGATTGCACACTAAATTACGTTTATAGTCGGTCATTAATTGAGGTTGTTCCTATTGTGAATCGCTTTCGACTTAAAGTTCAATTTAGTCATTGTCGATCTGCTATTGTGTGACGGACATCATGCCACCTACAAAACTTAATCTGAATTCAAGCATAAAGTCAGTATTTGATTAGTCATATTTCTGTGGTGAAAACTAAGCATTGCACAATATAGAAAATGCACTTCGTCAAAAATTTAAGTAGTTCGCAGAAACGTCACAACCCGGATGAATTGCATTCGCTATCTGATATAATGCGCAGTTTGTATGAACAAAATATGTATAATAAAATCCTGAAATTATAATTTTATATAATATATATATATATATTGTTACTAAATGTTCTTTCTCTATCTAATAAAATTACACTGTGTAATATTTGAAGACAATGAACGTTATAAAGATATTATATATATATATATATATATATATATATATATATATATATATATATATATATATGTTTAAGTATATGAGTGTTAAAAGAATATTACAGCATAGTTTAATCATATGTACATTGCCCGTAGACTAAAGAATAGCAAAGAAAATTGATTGCAATCCACGTTCAAGTCGATGGTTTGTCTCAGTGAGTAATCTTCTGGCTAGCTCTCTTACCAGCGGGAATGGAGACGAAGACTATTAGATTTTCAGCTATAAAAACTATTCGCAACATCATTGAAACAGCACTTGGCATGCATTTGTTCAGTTAATTTCATTTTTTTGCCTGTTTTAGTTTTGTATTAACACTGTATTTTGGCAGATTATACATCAAAGACAAAATAGACGCGCCCTAACAGCCATTTAAGACAGACAATATTACAAAATTACCTGATTCGAGTTTTGCCTGCAACATACTGAAATCCAGTTGTTTTGATTCTTGAAGATATTCCGAAGGCCTTTGGCGCCGTTTTTTTCAGTTCACCCATCATTATAAGTATTAAAAAACAAACTAATTAATAAACCATTTCGTAACATACGCGTTGAGTCTTGTTATTTTAGTATTCTAAAGTTATTATTATTATCGGCTTTATTCATCTGAACTGTAGCTCCTACTTTAGTCATTTAATATTATTCGATATTAACTCATTTCAGAGACGTTGAATTTCATAGTTTGGCTTAATAATAGAATTATTAATTATAACAAAATTTAAGCAAACTTAATTTGACTAATTTACTTAAATATGGAAAAGATAACAGTCGCGATTCGCCTTTTTGAATAATACGAATTTGAATAACGACGCATTGTTATCAGAAGTTAGAGTAAAGCCTTATTTGCAACCTTCTGTAAATAGCTTTTCAAAACCTTATTCAAAAAAGAATTCATCACTGGACATTTAACGCCAAAATCTCACTGGTTCAACTTTTTTCAATTTATTAATCGCAAACACGCGAAAAACTGCTACTATTGCAAATGTGAAATACTTACTTATATAATATCTATTCGTGTATTTTTTAGTAATCAAAAAATTACATAAAAAATGAAGTCTGTTTCATAGTTTGGCATTTCTTTAAATCGAGTTTGCGAGCTTGAAGTAAACACTAATCCGATTTTATTTAACCTTTCGTCGAACAACATAGCAAAACTACCGCTAGTTATACGCTAGTGTGAGTTAATAACAATACACTGGATAACTATAACAAGATATGAGCATTTACTATATTCAAGGTTGTGGTCTTGATATAAACACCTGACCCATTAAGCACACACATTTATCATGATAAACTAAGAATTGTATAGTGTAGCAAAGGCAATTCATCCTGTAGACCCGTGTCGTCCTTATTAGAAACTCATCACGTACTGGCCAGAATTTGCCGCGGACAGAACTCAAACTTGAGTACGTCTGCTACGGAATCTGGTTCTCTAACCACTGAGCTACCCTGCATCCTACTATGCACAATTTTCAGTCATATACTAACTAATGTAACTCGGTTAGTTGTCTTCTCTTTTAGGTGCAGCTTGTATGGCTTCCATTTAGACACAAAGTTCAAACTAAAAATCCACAATCTGTTATTACCGAACAGACACCATATTAGATGGCGAAGTAGTATTGAGATGTACATTTATACAATTAAACGAACATTGGTTGCGCAGGCGATGATAAAAATTATTATAATCAAGTTTGCGAAATTGATACAAACACCTGACCCATTAAGTACTTACATTTTGGCAGTATATCTACTGAATGAATTGCCTTTTCTACACTATACAATTCTTCGTTTATACTGACTAAATGTAAGAACTTAATGGGTCAGGTGTTTGTATCAAGTTCGCAACCTTGATTGTAGTAAATGTTATCACCGCCCGCGCGACCAATGTTTGTTTAAAGATATAAGCATAATTAAATTGATGAGTTTACTTAAATATTGAAACGGTAACAGTTGTGATTCAACTTCTTGAACATGGTTTCAGTAATTCTTTTACATATTCTCGCCAGTAGCCACATCTATAGACATACACCTAACCAATTATCATTTAGTTAATAGTCATAATATATTTTATGCGTTATTGTGTAAATATGGGCGCGAGTGTTATATATTTTATGCATCGGAACAAAGCACGTGCAGACCAGGCGTTGTTGAATTCTCCCATTGTTAGCGTGTGAAATATTAATTCCACGACTACGACGTGAAGTAAAGACGCATAACTTGAGCCAACGTTGCATCCTGTAGGCGGGTGAAAAAATTCTGAAGGAACGTGTCCTGCTAAGGTCAAACTGGGCCGTTAGACGATCTAGTAGGTTATTTGAGTTGTCTGAAAGCAACTTTAAAAAGCATTTCGACTTTTATATAATTTCACGGAACATTTTATACAATCGCCTGATAAAACTACTTTACCTGACTACAATATGTTCTGTTTTTCCATTTTTACTTTATGCGAACAATGCAGAAGTCCCAAAAAACACTTTTACGTTTGGATTAAAAACGTCATATGAGCTTGCACCTACACATAGAGGTTATCTTTATAAGTAAAAATATATAGTGTTTTTTTAAATACATGGCAATAAAAGTTTAACAATTCCGCAAACTAAATATCCTGTAAATGTTGTCGTTAACTATGAAATAATCTTTAAATTAATGCCTCAGAGAATACACAGTAGACTGGATATGACTAGATTTCTTTTTCACGAGCACTTAGTATTCAATAAAAATGTTATTTTATTGAACATTCCTTTTAAATTTAAAAATTACTATTAAATCACTTCTCTCGGAGCCAAAGAGAATCGTCCTAAAATAAGTATAATTTTCCATACTAACTATTTAAATAAATCTTGATTCCGTTACTGCTGAGTATAAGTAATTTAAATTGATTTATAACTGTTGTGCAAAATAAATTTATTATTAATTAAATGAGCATTGGTTGCGCGAACGGTGAAAACAACTAAGAAATCGAGGTTGCCGTCTTAATATAAACACCAGAGCTATTGTGTGCATACATTAGTCAGTATAAACTAAGTATTATATAATGTAGAGAAGGCAATTTATTCAGTAGACCAGTTTTGGCCTTATTAGAACTTAACACATACAGTCCAGAATTTGGCGCGTACATTGCTCGAACCTGGGCACATCTGCTTCAGAATCTGATGCTCTAATCACTGAGCCGCTCTGTCGCACTAATTATTAGGCGTTATACACAGCACAGTTCGAATTGGCCGTTTTCTCGACAAAACTCAACTCGACCATATTCGCTGGTTCTTTGTTTAGTGCATTTTAAACCGAAAAGGAGACTAAGTTGGATGATCGACATATATTACTTAAGAACGAAACAAACGAGGAAAATATACATATGCGCGGAAAATTCATCAGTTTATATTTAATTCATGTTCACATTTATTTTGACCATTTACCTTCGGTTTAAGAGTGTTGCGCCGGGCAGCTTCCGTTGAACGCAACTCCTTCTCGTTTTTGCCTTTAAAAAAACAGCTGGAAATCCACTTGATTTGGAGTGCCACTATTTGGCAATAACGTTTTCAACCATTGCAGAAAATTGGTCGCCTTTTTAGTAATAGTTATTTTATAATGCTATTGGATTCGCTTCGGTAGTAATGAGACAGTCGGTTTCACATAGCGCACAGAGCAGCTAAGGAACATCCATAAATAAGAAATATCGAATTATTCGATCGTAGAGAGCTTATCCAGTACAAATTTGTCCAACAGGCCCATTATTGTATAATCAACCAGCATTTTTCTACTAGGTATCCGAGAAATCACTGTTTTTTTACTTTTTCAACTAATTATGTCAGATGGTACGTCTCCTTTAAAATGTATAGTAGCAAATGGCGTCCTTTGTTTGAATACGGCTTCACTGATTTCCTTAACGCATTATATACAGATTTGGTACTTTTTAAATCGTTATGTTGATACCATTTTCAGACTCCGTATATTTTTTGTATAGCGAATTGGGTTTGAAGTCGCATTGTTGAAGTCTTTTTATAAAATTAACGCCGTTGCTTCTTGAATACACATTTTCATAGTAGATTTTACTAACCAACTGTCTCACATTCCTCCCCAAATATGTAGTGGATATACGGGTAGTATCGGTTTCTATTGACTATTCGTCAGTAAGCACGAAACGCATATGTACACGAGATAAATGCATCGTTCATGCTTACTTTGGAATATCCTCCTGGTCTGATTTTAACTAATTTGTTACTAGGTGCACAATACCTTATTCACAATTGTATATATATATATATATATATATATATATATATATATATATGTGTTTTACAAAACGAAATAATATATAACAATTAGGATAAGCACAAAGTTGATAAAAACCATATTCAAAGCCAGGTGGATATCTAAGTATCTTTTGAAGCCAAAAACAAAAATGAGTTACGCACTATGAAAGTTGTCATTTGTGAGATACTTAATCATACATAGAATAAAAATAAACTGATGAATTACGTGGTTTTGCGCATTACCCTTTTCCCAATTCGTTTTTGTATAATTTATGTACTTAATCTTACTTATTCCCTTGCGCCTTTCAAAATTCAATATGTGAAGTACTACATTCTTAGTCGAGTTCAATTTTGACGAAAAATCTTCTTATTAAACTGCACCGTATAGACCTGCTTGTTAAAAAATTCTCATGCTTCAATACACAATTTGTTTCTCAATTTATATTACTTATACACAAAAATGGTTAAACTAAATAACTATACATGATTTATTATTTATTTGGACGCCATTGCCACGCCGTGAGATCAATAATTGTTATTACTATTTTAATTAATTTTATGAAAATCCCATTTTCCTGCGGTTCAAAAAAATAGGACTGAAACACTACCAAAAAGAAAACAAATGTCTGACTTTTCTAACGGAAACGAATTGACACATAATTGCTCAATTTACAATAACTGTGGCGTTTTACATAAAAAAAGGATGTTGTGCATTATTTCAGAAAGGCCAACTTTTTATAATTCGAATAAATCTTTGATATGGTTGTCTTGAAATGTCGCCTACGGAAAAAGGTTTATTTCGCTGACTAATGACTTAAATTGCTATTAAAAACATATATACCTAAAATATCAAAGCAAACATGTAGACAAAGCACTGCTAGAAGAAAACCTAGTCGCGCACAAATTTATTCTTTGACACCGTTTCAATGTCAAATCGTGGTTTGACAACTTGTTAATGTCGGAAATGAATTGCTTGATTTAATACCCTGTATTAAATTTAATCTTTTATGATTTGTTTATTTACTTACGCAAGGATTTCATGGCTTTATCAATTTTTCCGGAAGAAAAATTAAGAAACTGCGTAAGTATACAGATAGTTTACTATAATCAAGGTTGCGGTCTTGATATAAGCATCTGACCCATTAATTACTTACATATGTCAGTATAAACTAAGAATTGTATAGTGTAGAAAATGCAATTCATCCAGTATACCAGTTTCGTCCTTATTGGGAACTCATTACGTACTGGCCAGAATTTGTCGCGGACAGGGCTCGAACCTGGGCACGTCTGTTTCGGAATCTCTTGTTCTAACCACTGAGACACTATGCGGCATGACTGCTAATTGTTAAGAGCAACAGATTCCGAAGGAGCCGTGCTCAGGTGCGAGTCATATCCGCGGCAAAATCTGGGCAGTACGTGATGAGTTCCCAATGAGGACGAAACCGGTCTATTTGATGAATTTCATTCTATAAACTATACAATTTTTAGTTTATACTGACAAATGTATGTACTTAACGGGTCAGGTGTTCATATCAAGTTAGCAACCTTGATTATACTAAATGTTATCACCGCCCGTGCAACCAACGTTCGTTTATGCATGCAGATAATCCTGGATCAGTTTACAGCTATTGTTCAGAAGATTTATAGAATATCTGGTATTGAGGCGATGGAGGTTAAAGATTTCTTGGCGCAGATAGTAAAAAATGAGATTGGACCATTGTGTAGTTTGTATAATCCAAATTTTACAAGCCGGACGGCTGACTTACGGAATCAAACGAATTTCAGGTGTGTTGCATTTAAACTATATTGATTAATGAGGTAAAAACGCTTAACGATGGAATGATTATGTTTTGTTTATATATGAATTAGCAATTAAAATATTAAGCATAATGAAATAAATAAGTTAAAAATTACGTTACAGCATTATTCGCATTTCTAAGAAGAGCTTTCCTACTAGGTAAAGTATGTCATTCATGGACTAATTAACCTATCGCAAATGTTTAATAATTACACCATAACTACTTAATAAAGCCCATCTACTCAATTTTGACTTTTTTCTTATTATGCAAAACTGGTTCGCAGGCATTTTGGCTCAAAGAGAACTCTACAAATAGATGGAGGCTAGGAGACAGACTGTAATAACAGATCATCTAATGGATAAAGAAGTGGAAAACTGCCGTTCAACTAAAGTCGTTTAATTATGAAGACTGTTCAGCTTAGTCAGAGAAGCAATGCGTCCACTAGACCATCATGTCATTCACATTTAAAATACCTTCGGTAGAAACAAGGGTTGTCGATGTGATACGAACCAATAACACCGGATAAAAGTCAAATTGCTTTACACCACTGAAGTTGGAGTCAATATGGTTCAGCAAATTGAGTTTGGCTTGAAGTTGAAATCGTACAAAATACAGCTGCACTCTTTCAGTTGACATGGATAGCCAACTACATGTGATATAACATGTGCATAGTCGTTGGCAATAATTTATTTAATACAAACTGTACAATGAGCACTATAGAATAAAACTGAAAAAATGAGATTCCTCGTGAAAATCTGCCGAAAGGATTATGATCCGACAATTTATTTAAGAGGCAAAAATACTCGGGACTCTACGTTCGTAAATAATGTGTCAAAATAAGCAGATATTTATTGCTCGGGTTGTAGTAGCATTTATTTAAAACATATTTGCGGAATACATTACATAAATATGAATACGGATCCCATTTTTTAACTAGTCGCACAAATTAGCAAAACTACCCTTGGTCGCAAATACGGTTTCGTTTCGACCATCCAGTGATTTGGGCCCCACTGAGAGTTTCGCTTTCTACTGACGAGTTGAACAATTTTGACAAAACCATGGTCCGATAGACTAATTATTGTCCAAAATATGATCCTCTTAGATACAGTTTGTGGCGGAAACATAATATATATTTGCAATTGTGTATTAGATGTTGCGTACCTAGTAACAAATTAGTTCAAATATGATCAGAAGGGTAAACCAAAGACAGCATGAACGTAAAGTATAATCTCGTGCACATTCGTTTCGTGCTTACTGGCGACTCATCAGTAGGAGCCAGTATTACACTCTTTATCCACTTCATATTTGGGTAAGGAATATGGGGAAATGGGACGGTACAAACGATACTCTAAAACTAATCCTCTTAGTTATCTTACCTAAGAAGTTTAGACTTTGCAATTAATTTGCTTTTGTCAGCCAGTTACTCTGGATATATATATATATATATATATATATATATATATATATATAGTGTAAGTACCATGTACCTTTTCGGTACTATAATGTTGGTAATCGGTTACTAACACAATAGCTATAGTGTTAGTATCCTTTACAGACTTGGTATATATATTATATAGAGTGAGTTAGCGTGGAAGTCGCATTTTTGAGACTTTATATGATGTTAGCTTCACTACTGCAGGTTTACATATTCGTCTAGGAGATTGTAACATTCTATTATCCCACATTTCTCACCCAATTGTATAGTGGTTAAAGGGCGTAATACCGGCTCCTACTGATGAGACGCCAGTAAGCACGAAACGAATGTGCATGAGATTACACTTTCCATTCATGCTGGGTTTGGTTTAGTCTTCTGGTCATAACTGAACTAATTTGTTACTAGGTTCGCAACACCTATTACATACATAAAGATAGAAAATTGCAGTTTAATTTTAACCACCTTTATTGAAAAGAATAGTGTACTCAAATGCACAACCGGCTCCTAATGATAAGTATCAAGCAAGAAATAAACACAGACTTTAGTTAGATTATGACTCCAGTTTCTGTTCGCCTCAGTATAAAGATCTAATTCTTTTACATTTAATTTGTCGCTAGCTCATTATGTAACATACACGCAGCAATATACGCTAATGCTTTGCATCCAATAATATATATAAATAATGGTTTACTTTAATTATTTTCGTGATGACGGATAGAGGTAGGATTTTTTAGTTTACACTGAGTAGTTTAACTTATTTTCATTTTCATAATAACCCTTTCGCCATCCCATCTGTACTTCACTTTATCACCATTTTGAACCACTGGACATTTACATCTTACGGAATGGTTTCGATTACAACCCACTTTTGTAAACCTGCATCACAATAGCATAAAAGCAGTCTTTCAATGAAATGAAAATTTCCGTTTCTGTAAGGCAAACCAAGTCACAATATGCGTTTAGATAAGAAATTGGAAATAAATAATTATACATTCTAACTATAGAAAATATATTCTGCATTTAAAAAGGAAAACTGGAATGATTTTAAAAATTCTCTTGTAAGGCATGATGAGTAAATATATGGCAACTAATTTAATTAATTAGCAAACTGAGAACATAAATTTTAGGCGGAGCGACTGATTAGCTGCGCCCTACGGAGAAATATTGAAATAATTTAGCTTTCCCAATTTAACGGCCTAAAAACTGCAGCAAGTATGACGCAACACCTGCTTCTCTTTGTGATTGATTGCTTAACGATTATTTAGAGAAATTTCGCCCATAAAAGTACATGTGAAGGAAATAGTAGATTGTACGCTAGATAATAGAGTTCAAACAGGCAAATCCTGAAAATATTAGCATGTTAGTTGCTTGCGATTTGTCTGTCATTCAGATACTATTTCAGGTCAGAAATCTATCAATTGCCTCTCAGACAGAAAAATAAGTAAAATAAAACAAGGTGTTCATGTATTTATCTCGTCTGGAGAGCAGTAGGGTTTTTTTGATTGCACAAAATATCATTAACGCAAATAAAAGGCACACGCGCAGATAGTTCAGAAGGAACTGTCTGTAAAACTGAATTAAGAACGCCTATTCAATGAACTCAATTTGGCTCCTATGAGCTCGTATTCCGCTTTCTCTAAGAGTACAGCAAAGTCGCCTATTCAAGTCAAGCAAGATGGCTGCAGTTAGCAGTCTCTGCTACACGCAGTGCTACAGCCAAATTCAACAAAAAAGCAAACAGCGAGTATTGAAGTCCGTAATACTATCCTGAGCATCACGTGTTCTAAATGGCTATAGCTATCACTGTCATACAATATCAGCATAGTTATTCTTTAAATCAAGTTTTCGAGCTGAATAAACAAAAACACCGTTGTATCTAACCCGTCGCACAACTTAGCAAAAACAAACGTTAGTTATACGTACTGACGCGTTTCGACAGCAAACTGACTAATAAGGATCAAACTGTAATGCATATATCTGGAGAAAAAAATCAGATATGCGGCTCTCACCTCTGGTAGACTCGCACATGCAGAACTAGACTGGAAATGTCGGCTGCAAAATCTCTAGGCAGTAATGAAATTAACTTTTTTCAGCTATCGCAAAATTCAACAAGACGTACAATTTAGCAATCATCGATTGCACGAGTTATGGTAAAAATCGATTAAATCAAGTTAGCCAACTTAATATAAACAAACCGCCAGTTACACGTATTAACGCATTACGAACTTTCATGATGATCATCAAAGCTATTTCAACTTTATACCTTGTATATATGTGGCGACACCTCCAAAAAGTTAAACTCTGGGACTGCATTGTAATTGTGCAGTTGACATTTTAAGTGAAGTACAATATACGCGCGACCTAATGCCAGTTTGTATGTTCGTACAATGGTTTAGATATACTTCGTTTTCCCACTTAAATGGCTTCAGCCTCTGTAAGAGCACTCCGTTGAGATTATTTGTGGGTCCTAATGATGCTTTTACCGAGGCGATACTTTGGCCTGCATCTGTCAGATTTTCGATAGCCTGCTACTTGTTTAAAGCTGTTCAAATATAATATTCTGACGTACCATAAAATATTGTGCTAATTCTAATTCCAATGATTAACTTTGCAGGTTCAAGTCTCCTATTTGGTGACTCAATTGGCATTCGAGTGATAGGCTATGAAATGTTTTAGATGACATCACCACTAGTCAAATGGATATCGGTTGTAATTACATCACTTACTGGTTAAATGAAGCATATTCTACCAATTATCTGCAAAAGAAAATGACATTTCTCCACAATAAGAGGTAGAAGAGCTCCAAATTATAGGTCGGCATCAATTTACTCTCATTGAAGCCCAACTCTGCATTGTGCTCAATCGTTTATGGCCTAAACTAAGAAAAGCAGTTATTGGTTGATTTGATGACGTTGCACCAATCTAGAAAACGACAACACACTAAGACGGCAGTTGGCCGGTTTTAGGATTCACTTAATCTTTTTATGCACAGCGCACGCAATCAACTCGAATACCCGCATATATCCGTTTTAAAATAACATCGCTTAACGTATAGAGTCACATTAAACTTCGTATTCTTTAAAGCAAGTTTGCGAGCTTGAAGTAAACACCAATCACATAGTATTTAACCAGTCGTTGAACAACATAGCAAAACTAACGCCAGTCGATGTCGATCGACAACAGGTTAAATACGATGGGATTGGTGTTTATTTGAAGCTCGCAAACCTGATTTAAAGAATTGTTACTACCACTCGCGAAATCAATTAATGTTTAATTGTATTGTCTAAACTTCGTATTCGTTGTAACTAAACAAAAATACTAAGACACTTCAATTGGTGCAATTCTTATCGGCTATCCGAGGGCAGCGACCCATAACTTGGACGATTTCGTGCCGTTGACAAACATTTATGTTGCTTTTTATAAATATAAATTTACAATAAGTAGCATTTTCGTATGAATACTTTTCATACAGGTTCCGCCATTGCCTATAACATTTGTCAGCATTTTCAACTCTCTGAAGAATTGCATACATAAACAGAAATCTAAATTTGACACAAGGTGAGCCTCAGAGGATCCCACGCCAATAAGGCCTAATTATCCAGGCCACTGCAGCAGACAATTTTTGTCGCTAGACTCACACAGATGTTCGCCCACGCAAACGTCTTTGGCTTGTATGGATACGGTAAAACAGGAGCAAGTGAATAATAGTATCTGAACAGAAGTGTTGCATAGAACTTAGCTAAGAATACATCATCAACACAGGATAGGAGCAATAGCAATCTTGTCGAACACCGGAGTCAATAGCTACAGAGTTAGAGCACTGGACGAGTCATTATAACAATAAAATTTCTGGCTATTATTCCATCATTAAGCATAGCTCGCTTTAGGATCTCGCAGGGCACAGAGTCTAAAGAAGCCGTTTAATCTAAAAATCAACTCTGGTGGGCCATTGGTAAAGGTGACGCAACTCAAAAATTTGTTTGTGTGTATAAATTATGTACATGCACACTTTGTCTGGTTTAAACCCTGATTTGTTTGGCCTAGTTAGATTTTATCGCTCTTCTCGAATCCTCCTGAGGTTAATAGCAAGGTCTTCTTTTGATGTAGCATACGTAGGATTTTAGATTTCGTAGCTGCTTCCAACACATTAGCAACATTTACAGATTGGTGTTCTTCCTCCACTTTTAGGTTGTTAACACACCGTTTGTGAAACCTGAAATCGCGGATATTATCTCCTCTACGTTTAGTAGCCGATGCTGCATTTTGAATAACTACTGTACTTTTGTGGATAGGAAATATGGCCGCCTGTTTTTCATTGCAATACAAGCTCAGACTTACCGAGTACATAACACTCGTGATGCATTTTTACACCAGCGGTACTGTTTACATGTGGCTCAGCAAAAGCACAGATATTTATGACGACTTTCTGCACAGTTGTATTCGTTTTTAGTACATAGACATTCCTATGAATGCGGGCGCCCGAATAAATCGGAATTTTGATCGAATCTTACGACCAGAATACTGTGTTCGTATCTTATTTTGTAGCCAGTGGAGAAACCATTCTACGCTCTCAAGACTGGAACAATTGACAGGCATTTTCTGCATACCAGAATGGCTAATGAGTACGCTGATGCTACCGTCCTATCTGTATTGGTCAAATCGTTACGACTTTGAGCACAATACCGTATTTGTTGCTCGAAAATTGAATTCCCCACGACCAGACAAACTCTAAGGTTGGCGAGTCTGATACCGTTGTTAAACAGTTGTTATCAACCAAAATCCTCCTTCCTACAGCTCCGATTTCTACGAATTATTAACTTAATTTGGCGTTAATATCACTGGTTATCCCAATGATGATCGAACGGCGCTCAAAGCGAGAGGCCGAATCTGAAACCTCGAACAGAAACAAAGTTGCTTCGGAGTTTTGCGCATTTCGAAAACTCTACCACATACTACTGTGAGTTCCATGTAGTCAATACCACTTCCCTAGGTGACATGGTCTTTGTTCTACACTGATAAATCGGGAGTGGTTATTTAGAACTATAAGTCAAAAGAGATGCCAAATCGGCTTCACCTGAAAGAAAGCCTAACCAAAAAGCAAATCTTGGTTTATAATTGAAAATCGCATGTAGTGAACGACAGTGAAGGCTCAGTAGATTAGAGCAGGACTCTGAAGCAAATGTGCACAGGTTCGAGTCCTGGCCGCTTAAATTTCTAGTATTTTTACGAGTTCTCAATATGGACGAAGCCGGTCTACTTGATGAATGTAGTCTGCAGACTCCTGCAACGTTTAGCTTAGTTTGACAACATTGGTATAAAAAATTCTTCCATAAAACTTCAGGTCAATATCATTTCCCCAGGTGGCAAGGGACCTGATCTATCTTAACAGGTCAGCATGGCTAGTCAAACCTATCGGGCGAAATAGTTGTCAGATAGGCTCCAACTGACAAATGGGCTAACCACGAAACGTAGGTTAGCATATCACTGAAAACTGCGCATAGTATGCAGCAGCGGTGGCGAAATGAATATATATATATATATATATATATATATATATATATATATATATATATATATATATATATATGTGTGTGTATAATCAGAATCTTGCAATATATCTTTAAAAAATCTTTATAACTGCTTCTGAACACATTAATAACAAAGTGGATAAAGGCCATTTATTTCGTGAATACTAATCATCGCTATACAATCATATATTTATATACATTCTGGGTTTTCAATTGATTATACTGACTTGCCTTTACTTCTGTTTATTGTTTTGGCTGGTTGGTAAGTGTTTATGCGTTTGTGTTTGTATATATATATATATATATATATATATATATATATATATATATATATTCTTTTGAAATGCGAGCTTTAATAAAATTCATTGTACCCTTCCTGTGTGTAAAAACAAAAAGAAATTTTATCAGATATAAGAAATTTTTTTTCTCATGGTCTTCTCAAATATCTACTCATGAACATATCTTTATATATAAATTGGAAAGCAAAACAAGATAGAAATATGTGAACAAATAGTGTGAAAAATAGAAACCAATCAAATTGTGTGCGTCACATCCAGTTCAAGCTCAATGCTTGTACGTGCTTCTTCTGCTTACATTTATGTTAAAAACAAGATTATGGTATCTTTTGATGTTACGTCTTTGCTTACAAATGTTCCAATTGATGAAACCATTGACATTATAGTCAAAGCGGTAGAACACGATATATTACCATCGCCGGTGCCAGGTCAAACTCTACGCAAGCTTATCTTATTATGCACGAAAGACATACGATTTCGTTTTAATGGAAACATCTACAAACAAACTG
This sequence comes from Eudiplozoon nipponicum, assembly GCA_029291075.1. NCBI lineage: Eukaryota > Metazoa > Platyhelminthes > Monogenea > Mazocraeidea > Diplozoidae > Eudiplozoon > Eudiplozoon nipponicum. The sequence goes on from JAQBSW010000403.1 coordinate 49,361, forward strand.
ATGGTGTCGCAATGGGAAGCCCCTTATCTCCAGTGTTGGCTGAGATTTTTCTAGGGCACCTAGAAAATACATCATTAAAGAGTGACATAAGTAAATGTGCGCAATATATACGGTACGTGGATGATATATTTCTTGTACTTAAAAACAGGTCGCAATCACGAACATTGCTTCAAAGTTTTAACAAAGCACATAAGAATATCGGTTTCACGTCAGATCACGAGAAAGATGACTGTCTGCCTTTCCTAGATGTACTATTAAAGAAAGAAACTAATGGCAAATTAAACAGAACAATTTACCATAAACCAACATGGTCTGCACAGTATTTGCATTACAGCAGTTTTGTGCCATTTCAATACACACACACTACCAATATTCGTATAATTATATAAACGTTCAAATCAATACTACTTCTCGAGGTAGCGTGGTGTCTGATCTAAAATGACAGATTGTAGGTGATTAGATGGAACTTTAGGTCCACAGAGATGAAATATGGGCTTCAAGTAAAGGCCATGTTAATCAAGAAATATTTTTTAGTATTTCGATGATATTTGTGTGTAGCGTGCGGCAGAATGACTCTGTGGTTAGAGCAACAGATTCCGAAGCAGACGGGCCCAGGTTCGAGCCTTGCACGTGGCAAATTCTTGACAGTACGTGAAGAACAGCACAATAAGGACAAAACCGGTCCACAGGATGAGTGGCCTTTTCTATATTATTCACTGCATAGCCTATATTTAAAAATGTATGTATGTAATGGAACTGGTGTTTACAACAAGATCGCAACCTTGATTTAAATAATCATGGTTTGTGTTATACCTCAAATTATTTAAAATTAATAAATGTTTGTGATACTTGTTATTCAGCTTTTATCTTGTCTTCTATTCTAACCAGTTCAAAAATGTCTAGTCTACATATATCGGTCTGTTTTTTAGTTATCCAAATGTGGTAGAAATGTGAGTAGTCTGTGTGGATGAAATACAGGATCGATGAAGATTTCACAATATCATCAATCTAATATATATATATATATATATATATATATATATATATATATATATATATAACGTTCCAGTCAATTCTATTTCGAGGCTAACCTACGAAATGCGAACTGACCATTCAGACACAAACCATAATAGGAAAATGAAAGTCAAATAAATTTAGTACATTAGGCAGTACCGAACTAGCTATGCCAGAACATGATATATAAATATTATTTGTTTCGGAAAACCAGTACATGATATGCGTTGCTAAGAGAGTTAGTTGATAAATGAAAGCATCATTTCCCATTCAATAAACCTTGAAAGTAAAAAAAAAATAGATTTGTTTGTTTTCTGTAATTCTTAGAATATATATATATATATATATATATATATATATATATATATATATATAATATATATCATAAATGCCTCTGAGCAAAATAAAAAAAACATGGGCTCAAAATTTTTAATATTGCTCCGTGATGCATGCAAACTAATGGGGCGTTAAACGAAACTCTGTCTTGTATTGAAATTTAAGAATACGACTAGAGTTGTTAAAAACGCCAAACAAATTTCATAAAAAACGACGAAAGGCGAATAATTTTTATCAAGTGGCAGGTAGAAACATCGCCCACTTAAATGCTAAACAGAAATAATGCAACCTAATTGTTTCAAATACCTCATATTTAACCAATAAAGACCATTTTGGCTGACTCGCAACTGTCGCACAAAACGGACGTTGAATTATTAATTTATAGTGCCCATGTATGTTATGACTTTGAATAGACTTTTAACTTGCTCAAACTGACGCAATTGGCAAATGCACCATAAAATTATGAATTCCGAGTTTGAATAACACCTGTCTTCTATCTTTCCATTACTGCTCAATTCGAAAGTCCCAAGAAATGCGGCATGACACTTTTAAAATAGATAATAAATCCCGCCAACCTAACGTCTGATTGTATCCAGACCGCTAGGTATTTTGAAAACAAAAGCTAATTGGTCGGGTTTAAGAAAATACTAGCTTAGAAAATTGCGTAATTTTTTTCATTTAAATGACCCAGGTTCTTAGCTATTTCTAGAATACGATTCCAGCATTAGGTAAACCATCACCCTTTTCGTCGTAGACTTAGAAGGAAGTAAATGAAGCATAAGTAAAAATACACCTATCTACTAACCATTAGGTATCCTTGATTGAAAAGAGTTAACACATGTGTATACTGTTAATAATCTCTGTGTATCGAGCAATAATTAGATAAACAAACTATCAGTATGATATGCCAAACTCAGCAACAACATGTGTTATCCAACAGATAGATGCGTTTCACAATTACAACCCACTCACAAGTGGAAGCATCAACTCCACTCGCTTTAAATTTGGTCAAATTATGTGGTACAAATGGACACATGAGCCCATAAGTGTGCACAACCATTTATCTGAAGGACCGGCTCTCAATAATAAGAAGTCGGAACACATGAAGCATGGTAACGTTGGCATATCCACCTGTTTTTTACATGAACGAACTTTTTAGTAAACACAGACTGCCTATTTTAAAGATCAATTTCTGAATCTGACAATTTTGTCGGTTAAACGAACATTGGTTGCATGGGCGGTGGTAACAATTAATTTTAATCACGGTTGCGATCTTGATATAAAGATCTAACGCATTATGTACATCCATTTTTCAGTACAAGCTTAGTATTGTATAGTGTGGAAAAGGCAAATCATCCAGAAGATCGGTTTCGTCCTTATTGAGAACTCATCACGTACTGTCCAGAATTTGCCGCTGACATGGATCGAATCAGGGCACATCTGCTTCGGAATCTGGTGCTCTAATCACTGAGCCACCCTACCGCAAACTACACAAAATTTTCAATCAAATATTATCTAATGTGTCTTGGTTCGCCTTTCCTTTAGTTAGTGTGTAAATAGCATCCCTTTAACTCCAAAGTTCCATCTAACCATCCCCAATCTGTCATTTTCCAAACTATACAATATTTAAGTATGTATTAGGTTTTGCGAACCTAGTAGCAAATTAGTTCAGTTGTGACCAGAAGGATAAACCAAAGGCAACATGAACAGAAAGTATAATCTCATGCACATTCGTTTCGTGCTTACTGCGAGCGCGTACATCTTAGTAGGACAGAATTTTCTGTGCGCTATCACATACAGCTAGACTGTTGGTAGTTACGAAAATTAACTGGAAGTGTCCAAAGCCATTAAAAGCTATTCCATCTACAAAGCACTGCCAAAACGTGGTCTGAGTTTTCATCAGAGTTAGACAAGTCAGCTTAAAAAGTTTACAGTTTTATCGCGTGTATGATAATACATAACGCCTCGATAGATGCACTTCAACGAAAGTGCCGAAATTATGGCACATGGCCTTGTAGAATGGCTATGAATCTAGAATTCTCAATCGCACTAAACAACTTTTAAAAAGCAGTAACAACCCCGCGCATAAAATTGGGTTCAATTTTCTTTCACCCGCCGCTCACAAGTGCAACGAAATAAGCACAAACACAAGCATATACACACACATTCAGAGAGAAAGAAAATTAAGTCATTGGTTTCCTTTTGGCATCCTCCATTAAACGAAAACAAATACTGGCGACCAGCAGGTACCATTACATTAAGGACTAACGTACCGAAATAATCTTTGGCTAAACGATGAATCAAGCGAGGTAGTTATAGAATATCCTGTGTAAGCGTTGATAAGAGTCAATTTTGCACATTTACAATTTAGGCGCAATTAGCAAAACACCAATTTTATAGTGAAAAGATAACTTCGCAATGATATACAAATTTATATTCGTTAATACAAAAGCATGACAAAGTTATGCACAACTTTATACAGCAAAACCGTACGGTTTGCCGACCAACGATGTACCTCCGACTTTCTTGCAAACTCACTCAGTAATTAGAAGTTGCCTGGTCTAATTAACAGACCCGAAGACAAAAAATGAAACAATTAGTTTCGAGAAATATCTAAAACGCCTGTTATAAGATATACGTAGAATAGTATCGTCTAGATACGCACCCAAAAACACACAAGAAGAAGTCATATAAATTTCATGCCAAATTATAGCATCACAATGATAATCAAATCAATGGTATTTATTAAATTAGAAAATATTTAGATAAAGTAAAATGAAGACATCGCGACATTCAAAGGCAATATGTCAGAAAGCACACTTAAAAGTTGGCTCAGCAAAGCCAAAAACATAGAAAAATCAACTTGCTTCACCTTAGCCAGCGTTGATTCCATCCGATAATTGAGGAGCCTTAGCGCTAACTATCCTCAGGAAGTAGATAAAGGGAAATATTGTCATGATGCAAAAGATCGTAAATGCACTCGAGCACGTCAACGGCAATAAAGTTGACGAATTTGGAACACGCGTTGGTCTGCGCGCCGCGTTATTTGTTCAGACAAAATGCTTGGCAAGTCTGACCAACTGGCTTAAAAATATGCGACGTGCAAACACCATGAGTAATCCTTAAGGCAGCAATAAATCACAACTCGCTGGAATAAAAAAGACACAAAAGGCTAGTTTTTACAGCGACAGACAGACAGATACGCCTCGCGCCACTGTCTTGAAACCAACTGGTGGTCCAAACGTATATTGACAATCCACTTGATGGGCATTTACAAGTTTAGAACAAAAATAACTGTTTTACTAGGAAGTAGTACGTGGCGACATTTGGCAAGATTTCATTTAACCATTAAAAAATTCTGCACACACAGCCGGTGGATAGGTAGGATGCAACTCCGTGAGCTGTCGCACGTTACGTCGGAACGAATTAGTGTTACGCAGCAGAGGGTAAACACTCAACACACATGGCGCAAGGAAAATATGTTACTATTTATTTTTTGCAAAAAATTGATCAAATTTTACCAGGGCGAATAGAAATGGGATAATGATAGCAGTAACGCAAAACATGAATAACAATGATGAAGCAGAGAAGTGAATAAATTGTTGTATTATGTACATTTTGCTCAAACGAAAATCATAAATACCAATTGGTAATAATTTTTTTTATTAGGAAGAGAAAACACATCCGATAACAAAGTTGCTTTATTATGGATAATTATTTCCATAATACCCATCTACACATTACAAAATGTTTCTAATATGCGTCATGAGTTTTCATCTGATTAAGTGTATAACAAATACATAATTACATGAGCATTTGTTGTGCGGACGATCATAACAATTACATTAACCAAAGTGGCGATCTTGACATAAACACCTGACCCATTATGTTCGCACATTTGTCAGTATAGAAAAGTCAATTCATCCAGTATACCTCTTTCTTACTTATTTGGAACTTATCACGCAATGTCTAGACTTGAGTCCTGCCCGCGGCAAATTCTAGACTCTACGTGATCGAATATTTGTTGACATTGGTCTTAAGGACGTGCTGGCTTACCTGGAAGCCAACAAATTGTTATTGGTTTTGTGTGATTCGTGGCCAGTCGAGTAAAATAACATGCTGATGGAGCTATTAAATGTTTAGGCCGCGTGTTTGTCGTTTCATATAAATAGCTTCGCAAATGTATATTAATTTGTCGGACTGTGTTTTTTTAGAACCGAGAAATTCGTCAAATTAGTCGGTTGCCCCGATTGAAATATATACCGGGAAATAGCCGATTCTCCTGACGGTACCAAGCCCACTTTAATCAATTTCTGCAATAAGTACTGTTGGATTCTGTTGATCAATTGCTTTTTCGTATGTCACATGTGTACGCTATCGCGCATACATTGCAATTTGTAGACTCTGATGGATTTTGAAGAGAAATGACTTGATCTCTGCACCCAAACCTTCTGATTTTCTTCGTGCTCAATGTGGTGTTAACTTTTGCACTAGGAAATTTCGCCTCAGTGATTCGATTAAAACGCCGGCAACAGAAGAACAATCAAATCTCAAACAGCACTCGGTAATAAAATACCAACGACCCATACACGCACAAAGACACACACTCATGCATCAAATATCAACCGAAAATAAACCACTAACAAGCACTAGAGGTAAAGCTGAAAATCAGATTAGTTGACACCATCTTGAACAAACGAAAACCAAAAATGTATGTAAATTAAAGAGCGTAAAAGGCTGTTCGGCATTCTCTAAATAATCCGGCCATTATCCACAACAAACATGCACTTTGTTATTAAAAGTGTTTTCTCTTCCTAATAAAATATATTCTGGGTTTATATTCGAACGTAATGGAAATTATATATATATATATATATATATATATATATATATATATATATGGGCGTTTAGGTACTTGTGTAAAGTAACTAAAAAATATTAATAATTAGCACTTTGTAGCGTTACTTTATCATTTAAGCAGGATTACAAAACGAAATGAAAACAGCGAAGAAGTTTTGCAATATGTGTCTGGTTCTTCACATAGGCAATTTTGAAAATCAATTAGAGTTACTTTAGATTTCTTTTTTACTTAATCCAGCAGCAAATCATATTTAGACTGTACATTATCGGTGGTCTGATGCTTTGTACGCTGTTATCACACGCTTAAGCATTAATACAGTTCTTCATACCAGACAGGCCGATGAAGGTAGATCAGAACAACACCGTCTCAATACTCTACAAGTAACAAGCGACCCAGCAATAATTGATAGCTCATACATAGCATTTGCGGCATCAGTATATTATTCTGATGTACTGCTTATTAACAATAGCTAATTTAAACAAATCAACATGCAAAAATTTCACATACGCATGTTTAGGTCACATAAAAATTCCTTTTATTTCATCGCGCAGACGCGATGGTAACTGACAGCTTCTACAATTTGCAGTTCTTTTTTCTTCCCATAAAAACAATAAATCTACATTGAATGGTTAATAAACATGCCCATATAATAAAGTCATGCTGCAAAATGGTAAGTTTTGTATAATAATAATACACAAAAAGCTTAATTCAATGTTACACACTTATATATATATATATATATATATATATATATATATATATATAAACACTAGTTCATTCAAATTTAAGTAATTTTCTTAAAATGTATATTTACAAATTAAAAGAACAATTTGCAGGCAATATGAACTGTTTTCTGGTTGTCTTGGGCGGTAAAAAATATTACGCCAATCCAACTATCAATTAACATTGCAACCAGCCACACGATTTGATAAATCACAACATTATTTCGCCAATACCATGCACTGTGAAAATTTTTCTTTACATATATTTCATAAAAATAAATCGATTTCATTTCTGAAAATTATTTCCGTTCAAGTGTAAATTTAAATTATGCAGATGAAATGCACCAAAGATGCAGAGAATGCAAGATCGTTTAAAGAAATGCTCAACTTAGCATAATTATTATAAACGCACACACAAATATATATATATATATATATATATATATATATATATATGCGTGTAAGTGTGCGTGAGATAGATATAAACTTTCCTCTGTTCATTCTGTGAAAATGACGTGATGGCCCAAGCGTAGAAAAAAATACCGCTTTACTAATAATTTTCAATGTAATTTACGGAATATATAATATTGCCATACTATTTTACGTTTTCCCTTCAGCAGAAAATAATAACAAATATTAACATAAAAGCCAATAATCTATCCAAGACCAGCTGTAGTGCAAGTTACGCACCTTCATCACCAACATAAATATTAACAAGTGAAACCGTTTCGGTAGGTTTGTACGCAAATTTCACACAATAATAGCTCGTCGAAACAACAACCTTCTGCATAAATAATGGGCTCTGCATAACAAGATTAAAATTAAGGAATAGCAACTCTGCTCCAGCCAAATTCATTAGCAAACAAATCAGAAAATTACAACTGCGAGTGAGTGTGATTTAGGCAATTAAAATGTATTTCTACACTAAATCATTTAATAAAATGGAGGAAATAAACTTCTCAACGATACACAATGTCTATTTAAAATCCAACCTGGGAAAGTTTGACATTAAACAAATAAACTTACGATGTTACCGTTAAATTCATAAAATTTGAGCACACTAATTCCAGTGAAAACACAAATGTACAACCAGTCACAGTTAGTACATAAGAGAATTATGGACTAGTTGTGGAAGATTTGCAGATATATTGTACATATTTGTTTTAGGCAGCTAGTTTGTACTATGTGATACTGCAGAGGACACGCAACATAATATTACAGCGTTATAAAGCAAATAAGTTGCAGAAATAATAAAGATAAATATTTGCTTCTCAGATTGGACTAATATACAAAAGTATGTACGGTATCGGTATAAACTAAACTGATACTAAAGATACTTGCTAGAAAATTCTCGTGCGGGACTCTAGCCAGAAGGCAAATGATCCAGTCTTGAAACTCATCCACCTAGTAGTTGAAGCCGCACTTCGTTGACATGATAGATGATTTACACGACTTGAAGCCAAATGCCTTAGCAATTATAGCTAATATTGAGTGTCCAATAAGGATAAAACCGGTCTAAAAAAGGATTGGATTTCCTATGTCAAGCAATTTAGTTAACAATATATATATATATATATATATATATATATATATATATATATATATATATATTAAAGAAAATTCTTCCGAAAACTAGATTTTCCGTTGCGTTAAAACATAAAATCGGGGATAGCTTTAATATTTCTACGGCAAGAAAAAACTATTAAGTATAAGGGCAACAAAAATGAGCATTAGATATCTATTCTATTTTGTACTTTTTCTCTGGGTCTGATGAAAACACTTGTTTTGTAAAACGTATATTCGACTATATAGTGCATATTTGTTAAGATAAAACAATGACAAGAAGTCAAACAAGACATCTGATTCGAACACCAATTAAAATCGATGACGTGATTCTGTCATATTCTTACATAGAATATATAATTATCCCAAGGTGTGCTCCCATTTGAAAGACGATAACGTAATAATAATAATAATAATGAGGCACATTTATTATGAAAGTTCTTATTATATATATATATATATATATATATATATATATATATATTATATATATATAGAAACATTGGTATATAACTCGGGATTTATTTATTGAAGAACAATGAATAGAATGCACATTTCTTGATTCTACACGCTAAATTGAAATCGCATTTAAGAAGATACAAACATATATTCCTCTGTTGTTTCAGCCGTGAGAAGCCAGAAGCAGTTGTTAAGTATGATATTTAAAATTCAATTAATATTTTTCCTAATTACTTTGTGTAAAACTACTCAAACAACCACATTAGATTTGGACTCACATATATACAACTATGCTCAATCTTCAATATGTCATGAAACATAAAAAGGCTAGTCACGCGTATAGAGAGAATGAGCCGTCACTTACATAAATGTACCTTGCTAACTTCAAAGACTGACAGAAAATGTACCGATGCGAAACACCTCGTACTTCATTAATTTCAGATCGTAATTTCTTTGAATTTTGTTAGTTTAATGATGCAAATAGTATGCGAGCATAACTATACGATGAACAACAGTCATTCATGCGGTCGAAACATTCATCTTCGACTGACAATATTTGCCTACTTGCTTTGTCTATTCAACTGCTGTAGACATACATAAAACGATTTTATACTGATGTGTTCGCCCGGAGATTATGCTGCATCTGAACCATCACAGAAGGTGATAAAAATTATCTAAGTCACGTTTGCGAGGTTGAGATAAACACCTACTCCATTGTATCTACCACGTCACACAACATAGTCGAAGTACGTGGGATTGACGGTAGTTTAGTAGTTGCGCAACTTGTTACATACAATGGGATTGGGGTTAATTTTCAACTGGCAGACTCGATTTAAAAATGATTTTGCTACATCGTTTTTCTGGACAACAAGGTTTGAACTTGCATCAATAAGTTTTACAGTGTTCAGCGTGATTGTAACACTGTAAACGTTACTATTGGCTGATAACAAACGTTTCCCAACCTGGAATCGTTTTTTTTGGGATTAGAAGAAGACGGGTTTAGAGAACACATCCAACAAACAGATTGGCTTCATTAAGCTGGTTACCTGCCTCATTGCTCAGAAAGACGTCGCCTGCTATCACTGCAATGCAGACCAAATAAAACGGCGACGTATAGAAACCGGCCAAGCCCTTGGATTTCAAAACATTTCCGCTTTTGTGGAATCGAGTGAAGATTAAAAATTGAAAACTTTTCAAAACGACAAATTTGCATATTTTAAATTTAATTATACATTCCGTCAGAACTTGGTTCGCTTCCGAGTTATTCTTTGAACGTTGGAGGAATTCACAAAGTCTCGGCCCATGCTAAAAAACTAGCCAGAAATAATACTTACAAAGCATCATAGGTAAATGAAAAAACCCGATAAACTGTCACATTCTCGTAGACTTTTCTTGGTCATGTGGGCTATAAATGTTGGCAAATCTAAAATCAAATTAAAAAATATGACAGTGGCCTCACAAGTTATGATAAAAGACAGACTCGCTGTTTTTCGCATTTTTGTGCGAGACAATTGGTAGCACTCGTAGGTCGGTAAAATCTTGAATCCTTTGCATTTCCAGATGCATAGTTGGTGTTTGGCATTGATTGATGGGTTCTCACTGATCCCATTACTTTGAAGCCGCCCATGAGCTGTTTGTATGAAAATTACGTTGGAACCGGATGTTCGGAATATTTTCCGAATATTCGGGGCTTCATTTCCAGTCCCATCTTTAATGTTGACACCGAAAATTCGGGAGAAATTCGTAAAATCTGGTTCTAACGTCATTTTCAGACAAGCAGCTCATGGGTGGCTTCATAATGAAGAGACAAGTGAGAACCCATCAATCAATGTCAAACACCAACTGTGCACCTGGAAATGTAAAATATTCAAGATTTTACCGACCTACGAGTGCTATCAATTGTCCTTCACATGCAAAATGCGGGTAAAAGGCAAGTATAAACAGCACTGCACAAAGTAAAACAACATTTAAGCATTACTTAAACCAGAAATACATAATCGTTTTAAGATTGCAAAAAATCCTGGACTTAATGATGAAAGATGGGCAAATAGTGTTACTCAGTTAGGCATTAATTCCGCTATCAAGGATAAGAACGTCATTGAAAATATTGTGATCATACTATAGTAGATAATGGTGTCGCTTCCAAACAACTTTACTTAGATTATTCCTGTTTAAATGCGAAATTCTTTTTTTAATTTGTCGGTTTAATTTGGCAGTAGATGTCCGCTCGATTCCACAGCAATACAGGCAAATGTTTTCGTTTCATATACGAGTATGCATCAGAAGAAGCCTAAAGAAATTTAGAAACAGTGTAAACGTCTTCTGATTTAGGCGCTTTATTTTTTGTTAATCAATCGATTATATTCAGTCTAATCAGAGACAAGGAATGGAAACACATGGAAGTGCAAACATTTACAAGCGAAAAACAATAGGGATATGTGCCAAGCGCGCACACACGCACACTGTAGCTATTCGCTTCAACGAGACACACTCAAAAGTACGAGGCATCGAAAGCTACCCGTCTACTCACAGTAACATTCTGCAAGTTTGTGCGTCAACTGAAAATTTTGAAATAAGGCCAAATGGTTGCTCATTCATCAGATTTGAATGAGGAAATTTGCCAGAAGCCTATTGGAGGCCAGTTCGCATGGAATGCATGCCAATATGATGCCACGCAGCATTGACTATGACGCGATAAATACGTTAAACCAGGCCGAGCGCATGAGAGTCACGTCCTACCGTTTGGTGACCGTTTGGTGACTGTGTGCAACAAAGTGCCGTCAAAAACATTTCAACTGCGATATCACAAAACGATACACTTGTGCATAAAGTGAGGCCGCTCTCTACCTATTATTAACTGGGCACCATACATTCGAAAACAGCGCTAATAGTAGTAAAATAACACCACAATGTCATTAATCAATATTCTTAAAGTTGCGTAGAAAACTAAACCTCCCGCATAGATGATTCTGGAAGATATCACGACTATAATACTCAATGAACCAGGCTTTCGTGTTTCGCTACTCCAGAAACAGCTACGGCAGCAGGGAGTAATTTATGCGAATAAATTCTAAATTTCTGCAGCGTTACTAAGGCGGTTACATGGTAAGTCATCACCTTCAGTTGTTTATTGCAAATGATCTGTAAATGATCTTTAACAAAAATAAGATTAATAAGGCACCTATAAGACTAGTTTTGCACAGTATGCTTGACATGTTAATCTGAAATCTTTCCAAAAACTGAGATAAAATGATGGTTCACACAACGTTAATGAAAGAAAAAATGTATAGTCGTAATGATACGCATTATACCTATAATGTATGCGCCAATAAGCCAATGTGGTTTTCCATCGAACGTAGACAAAACTATTCAATTCGAAAAGTACTGTTCTCTAGATCCTGAAACTTTTCACAAACGATCCAATTTAACCAATTAAAAAATATTACAAAAGTTGAATAAAGTCGCTTTGTATGGATATAGCTCACAGATGCAAAAGTCAACAAATTGGAAAACCTTTTTTCTGTAAAAAAAATAAAACGCCTCAGATTTGTCCTGAATCCAACAAGAAAATGTCAACTCATACATCAGTCAATAAATGCAGTAAAAACATAGAATTCTGAGTGCGTGCGTGTGCTTTTTGGTCAAAAGAAACAGAGCTACGAATGATTAAAAATTTTCGATAACTTAATTAAATTAGATCACATGGTAAACAAGGTAAAAATTAGAAAAAAAACTTATCCCGTCATTGTAATTCTCTAAAGATAGCGTCACTATATATATATATATATATATATATATATATATATATATATATATATATATAATATATAATCTTCATGTATAAAGTTTGATATTTATGATATTTTTCATGCCAACGTATGAAGAGAATCTAATACATGATTTTACTCGTTTTAACGCAATTCTGTAAACTGTTTCATACCAATACGAAAACCATTGCTTATATAAGAACTAAAATAAAGGAATATATATATATATATATATATATATATATATATATATATATATATATATAAAGAAACGTACATTACAAGTTCTTCCGCAGTGACATAAAGGTAAAGTTCCAAAAAGATTTTCTATCGCGGTCTATATTATAGTTCTTCAAAAGTTGGGAAACCAGATAATAAAAGCTTTACGGTTTATAATACTACTAGTTATGGCAGTAAACGACAAAAATAAAAAAATAAGTACAAATATTTTCTAAATAAGTTTATATACACAGGTTAACATCTTAATGCAAGCATTTTTCTTTTAATTTACTCAATAAAGACAAAAATATCGAAGATAAAAGCAAAGACCGAGATATACAAAAACGAAGTAAATATGAATGCAGAACATGAGCTTCCGAGAAAGAGGGATGCATGTGTTTCTCCAACGAGACTCAATGATTTAAGTTATAAATGCAGATAAATGTATGAGTACACATATGTGTATTTAATTGTGTATTCATGCTAGCTACTCAAAGTAAATACTAAACGACTGAAGGTAGTTGTTTAATTGAAAACTTCAAAGACCAGATAACTACAGATATACGCAAGACAAGCACATTTGAATGAAAACTGCCATAGATTTTAACTCTCTTGCTTCATAGAAAATCGACCACACAAATATTACCTAAACAACTTCGACAGATTGGAAGTCTAGTCATGATATAAACAAAAAGCATCTTAATTTAAACGAAGGCGCTTTAACATCAAAGATTATATGTGTGTGTGTTCAGGTGTGTATGTGTATATGCGCGTGTTTTAGTGTATTAATCTTGTGTGTTGACAATAGTAGCAACAAGTGGAAATAATGAGAAAAAATAGACTCAGCAGCAAATGGAAGTACTACGATGTTTGTTCAGATAAAATTACGTTTTATGTGCTTTTCATTTATTCATCATTATGGATATTTTTGCAGTCTACTCGGAAAAAGTGCCAAATCTGACCGATGAGAACAAGGGAAATTTTCACATCTCCAAGTTTCTAAGTGAAGCTGGTTTTGAACCTATTCAACACATTAGAATTGGCGGTGGATTTTTCCTGTTCTATCGAGGCTGCTTACCTGACACCGGAAATTGTTCAACAAAATGTGATAACATCATTGTATCTCATCAAATTCTTTGCAAAGCCTACCAGCATAAAAGCCGGACTACATTTCATTAATGAAAAACTGCACACAGTGAGACGTGCCATTCCTATACAGAAAAAATGGGACGTTAGCATGGTAGAAATAGACGTAATCTTTTTAATATGTCGTCCTATAGAGAATGTGACGGATGGCGTCCGTTTTGCTGGACTATTCAGGTTGTAACAAGCACAGAGTTTGGTCGCCTGTATGTCACTGTAGAAGCCTGCTCGAGTGAACTGACAGAACTGATGCGCATATATACATAGCTAGGTCAAGACCACTCTGGGCGAGCGGCTACTTCTCAACTTGCACGTATGACAATGGAAAATATCCCACCTAAACATAGTATAAATTTAAATAAAAGTAAATATTTAAATATCAGTATATATATATATATATATATATATATATATATATATATATATCGACAAGATTGATTAGACAATAGATCAAAGGTCAACCGAAAGATGGCATATTGAATAAATCAGCAGTAGGAAAATCTCTATGCTCGATTAAGAACACAGTGCTAAATAATGAAGGGAAGCAAAGGTTCACGAATCAGAGTCAGGAACACGCCGAAGTAAAAGAATAAATACATCCGACTACTATTAACTGACATATGACGGAGGATGAATAATTAATGATAATTTAAATAAGTTCTTGATTATCTTATAATCTCAGCCTCTATAACGTGTTACCTTAATGCATCTATTAAGTCAAGGTCCATGCGTTTGTAACACTAATTAATAAACCATTTTATTAAAAGCGACATTTCTTTACAATATTACTATAATTTCTCTCTCTCTCAGGAGCAATTTTACAATTTCATTTTGTCACTCATCTATTTTAACTATTTATCTTAATGAAACATTCTATTTTATTAACTATTGAGTATTTCGTTTTGATATATGCCTTAAAAGGAATTGGATTTTACTTAGTGCTGCCTTTGTTTGAGCTGATACCACAAATGACGATAGCAGGAGAATTCATAGCAATCGTAGGTCAGTAAAGTCGTGATTCCTTTAAATTTCCAGATGCACAGCTTGTGTATTTCAATTGATTGATGGGTTCTCACTGGTTCCGTGGCTCTGAAGACGCCCTTACACTGCTTGTGCGGAAATGATTGTGAATAAAGAATTGCTGAATCTTTATTTACAATCACTTCCCGACATGGAAAGTCATTTACGGTTAAGAGATCTACTAGGAAGTATATATAAAGGTGTTTACATGAAACGCACCAGTTGACTTAATAGTTGTCAACTTCATGGGAGATGAGCTCAAAGTTGTAAAATGCATCTGAAATAAAAAGCACAACTATTCTGGGAGGGGCGATGAAGGCAGTGGATGCAAAAACCTTGTTTCGCAAAACAGGGGCCGGGTACTTACTCAGAGTAGTCAAATTTATTTAAATTCAAAATCCATTCATTGATTTGAAATAACGTCCATGCAGTTTAGGATAATAATATGCTGTATAGGTAATACATGTTACAACTTTCGCATCAAGCACAATTTATAATAGCATTAAGGTCATTTGTATAAATAACGACAAATAACA